>JAMOIN010002025.1:0-197093 GCA_024666655.1 Dascyllus trimaculatus
TAATATAACAATTTTCTATCCATACAGAGGAGGCGTACTTTAAATGTAGTTAAATTATAAGGCATCTCTGAGTAAACTTCGAGTATCATATGAGTATCTCATTGCCGGGTTGCGTGTCCTGGTTTTCCATATTTAAAATATGATCACCCTCATTTAGAACTGATGTACTTTCTCTGTAAAACTGAAAATCTTGGTGAAACAGCTCCAACAGCAAACTTTGTCGGAATGCCATGTAATCCTGCTGTCCCCACCCGACCCACTCCCCCTCATCCCCACTCTCACCCTAACCAGTTGAGGCAGATGGCTGCCTTCCCTGAGCCTGGTTCTGTCGGACATTTTTTTCCCCTCCCTGATTAAGTTTTTTTTTTAATTCCTTCCCACTGTCGCTGACTGCTTGCTCAAAGGGAATCCAAAGGAAATTTTAGATTGTTGGGCTCTCTATTCATCATTTGTGAGGTCTTCCACCGAGTATATTATATGCTATGGGATGACATATGTTGTGAATTGGTGCTATATAACTAAAATTGAATTTAAGTTTATTTGAAAGAAACTTTTATCCTTCACTGCTGATACTTACTCATGATATGTAGCTAATTAGAGCAGGACGCATCTCTAGACCACAAAGTTGTGCATCAGGACCAAAATAGTGCAACGCTACAAATAATCTGAAAATATCTGATCAGATAATCAGTCGGGTTGACTACTATTTGTGCAAAAACAATAACATCTTTGTGGGATTTAAAGGTTTTATCATGTAGATTCCGTCTACAGAAGCCCAATCTTCTTCCTTTTAATAGACCCACTAGGAGTAGAATTTTAATATGATTGGAACAATACTTAGACAATCAAAGTTTCTCTACTGTGCAATGTTTTCAGCACTTTAATTACAGTGACCCCCGGGTTGGATTTTCTGCTTGTAAGAGGTGGTTGTACTTTGATGTTCCGCATTCGCACTTTCCACAGTCGCTTTTTCATGACCGCTCGAAAGCAGCAGAACCTGAAACGCTGAAATGCTGCAGTTACAGCATGTATTTCAGTTCAGAATTGTTAAGATTTTAGTTTAAAAATACACACAAATTTCAAAATGATGCTGTAAGATGGAGGCTTTTTTTGTGAAGTTCAAGTTCATGGGAGATAAAAATAATGCCGATTGGGGTTAGGAGGGGGGGAAAAAGCAAAAAAAAAATACATCAAAGCTGGCTGACCAACTGACGTGACTGTCATGCTGATTTAGGAGAAACACTGGCTGGATATAAATAATGTAACAGGCGGCATTTTAAAGACATAAATTAAGTCTTGCTTTTGGCATTTTATGTTTGAACAATCGTCATAGAACAAACAAGGCCAGACAGTGACGTGAGAGAAGACCAAGAAATATAATTTCCCCCCCACACAGTCCTACTTTGCACACACACACACACACACATTCCTGCGCCCACACACACACTGAAAACACACATAATTCCACATCCTCGCAGAAAATGGGTTCACTGAACATTCATGCATGCATGACGTGACAAACCTGACAAACATACATGGCAAGTAAATTGGTAGCCTGCCAGCGGCCTCAAGTTGGAGATTAGCGCTGATATAGCCTGACTTTGAATATCACTGGTGCTCTTGGCAGGTCAGTCATGTGGTCATAATGCTACACCATGCTGTTATTACTGCCCTTTTAAAGACTAATCACGCAATTACAGACTCTTTTGCAAACGCTACCGTAGCTATGGCAACAACGCCCCTACGACCCATGCGGACGGACCTCGGTGTCCTCGGAGAAATCAATGTGTCTGTAATCTGAAGTTTCTATACAGACTCCTGCGCCCTGGCTGCAGTATTGAGTTATTGGTCTCCATTAATTACCGGGAGTGTGACCCGGAGCCTCACAAGTAGGCACTCAAGGATCTTTAGTTTGTTTTTAATCGGTTCTCTGCTTTCTTCTGTGAGATGATGCCACAACACCAAGCATAGGTTATCTTTTTGGGAAATCTACCGGCATTAAAAACACTAAGTGGCACAATATGCACTGTTATCAATGCACTGTCGTTGCCTTGAAGGACTTAGAAGCTGAACTGAATAGAACGGGCGAAATTTTTAAATTAGCAACGTGCAACTCAGCTTATAATCACAAAGGACACTAGTGCTGCACAAACACCTCGAGACTGCACGTCTTTAACCTTGAGTTAGCTGTAATGAGAAAAAAAAAGAAAGGTGAATGTGAAGTTTGAACCACACCGATGACATGTCAAAGTTTGAACTGCCTACATCGAGTTGCCTCGCCAAGATACTGAAGCTCTTGCTCAGGTTTAGTGCAAACTGTTCATATTTGATACTTCATGGAGAAAGAAAAGCTTAAATGGACGCAGCTTTCTTGAAATAAATGATCTTCTCAAGAAGAGATGCTGTAGATCAGGGAAATCTAATTCAAGTTACAAGAACATTGCTATAAATACGGTGATAAGATGGGAAACGGAGTCTGAGCAGGTAATTAATGATGAAATATCTTTTCAAAATACCTTTCCGATGAATTGCCTGCTCAGGCTACGTCCACGCAAATACAGTTTAATTCAAAAATGCATAGCTTTATTACATTTACTGAGCATCCACACTACTCTGGGAATTTAGGACCCCAGAAATTGACTTTTAAAAGCGCCATTGTCCCCGTTTTAGTTCTTAAAACTCCGGCATCTCAGTCTAGAATAGCAGAAATGGAGACTTTTGGAAACTATGATGCAGACATCCATGACATGTCGTCACGTGACACTTTTCCATAAGAAGTAAAGACTATAGCCTTGATTACCTCTGGTTAATTCAACATTGTTATGACCCAGCTTCTAGGGTTGGCCGGGTGCAACAACAAAAAAAACAGATGGCATTGGTCGGGTAAAGCAATGTATTGCTTAGTGACAAAAGAACGGCGATAATACAAAGAAAACAGCTAGTTGGTGTCACTAACTTAAAGAACCAAATGAAACCAAACAATCACTGACAGAGTTATGAAAAACTTGCTATGGCAAAATAACAAGAAAACTCCTTAGCCAAACCTAAACGCCATAGCAACACCCATAACCAACAAAAGAAACACACGAGTGCTGAGTGCATGGAACTAACTAAGCAAAACACACAATACTAAAAACACACAACGCGAATCACCCCCCCTCAGTGGCTACAGAGCACACAGGACACTAGTAACCTCTCCACTAAGTTTTGCAGCTGCCAACCGAAGCTACAAATCACACAGACAAGTGACTTCTTCACTGAGGTGACAGCAACTGACAGACATTACAGTCTAAACAAACAAGAGGCACCAGGGCGAACTGTTGGATGTAGATTTATACTCTCCAAGTGTGATGACGGCTGCCATTGGTTGGATGAAGGTGAAGGGAATGGGATGGTGGCCCAATCGGATGGGTGGGGAGGCGGGAAGAACAAGGACTAGAGTGTAGGTCTTCAGCTCCAGGCTAATCAGCTGAGATGACTGGCAGCTGGGGTTCTGGATCAGGTACAGCTGGGCCTACATAGGCCATCGACCTACACAAGGGCCCCAAAAATCCACCACAGAAGCAAGATGGCGCACAATCACCAGTGGCCCCAACAGACATGGACAAAGAAAGACAAGTGTTGTATGTACCTTGCCGTCTATGCTAGCAGCTGTTGTGCAGTTAAAGAAATCTCTAGTCTCACTTTTTGTAGTCTTTCTACATAGTGTTTTTGTTTTTACAGCTAAGCAACTAACTCCCTGCTTTCCCTCCATGTACATTTTTTTAGTCGGTATGCGCAGAGAATATTTCTGAAATGAAACACACACACACACACACACACACACACACACACATATATATAGCTATACAAAGTTTTGTATTGTGTATGGAGATCCAATAGTAGAAAGATATTCTATAAAAGAATGTATCCTTAGAAATGTGATTGCATGGAGATAAAAAAAGATCTTGACAATTTGCTGCATATTTCTTTGAAATGCTACATCTGAGGATTACTTAGAGGTTTTTAATGTAAAGTTTACTATTTTGAAAATGTTTTAGAGGATCTAAAGGATAGCAGGAATACCCCAGGTCTTTCATACTTCCATTTTTCTTTGTAATCTAAAGACATAATAGAAGTTTCCACCTTGAAACTACTATTGTGTTTGCGTGAATTGTCAGAAATAAAGAATAGTTGTATATCCCTACAACCAGAATCCATTTCTTTATCAGCTCATCTACTGGATCGTAACGCAAAACACACATAACCTTCCCCCTCCACCTCATGTGCATCCCCAGACATGACCCAGTCACGCTATCCTCCAATATCTGCATCCCCTAAACACAATCTGCTCGGAGTAAATGACACCTGCTAGAACGACATAAATACATCTGAATGGTCCATTGACAGAGCCGAGACATTAGGCGCCGTAGATGAGCTTGAACTGCAAAGCTAGCGACAAGCTCAGGCACACGGAACGCCAATTCCAACCGCTCAGATCCAGAGGAAATGAGATGTTTACAGTAAATGGGGCTCTTAGCAGCACCCGCAGTGTTCAATATTGATTCAATGAATCGGATTTGTAAATATGAGGAGTGGCATCAGCTTTCCCCCTCTGTGAAACATCTACTTCTGCATAAAGGAGCAGCTGAAAAGACGAAGAAAAAATAGCAAGGTTGAATGCGGCCCACCATCGATGTGTGACAATGAGGAAATAGAGTCATCAGTTTTTATTTCAGTGTCATGACTGTTTGTTTGAAACGACTTCATAGATTTACCTCATGATGCTGCACAAGCTGAACTCAAGTAAATTCTTGGGTGCAATGTGGATCAATACAACATATGGTATCACTTAGGACCCGCTTCGATAAAAATCAAACCTTGCTCATGTGGTGTTTTGAGTACAAACCTGCTGGTCAGCCCGGGCCTTCCATGGCTGAATGTGAGCATGTACGGTTGTCTTTCTTTCTTTTAGCTGTACAATGAACGGCTCTGAAAATATAACTTTCACAAACAGCCTCTTAGTGTGATGTTTTCTGAATGTTAAAATGCCACATGCGATAGTGTATCACTGCTTTTTCAAGGGTCAAGGGACAGGACTGATGGGTCAATCCACCTCATTCACCGAATTGTAAAAAAAAAAAAAAAAAAGTTCATGTCTGACTGTCTCATATTTGTCAGATTTTAATAAGTAAAACGTGTTAAATTTTTGGCCACAAGTGTTATAACGGAAAAATGTAATTTCAATAATGTTTTTCTTATAAAGCATGCCTCTGCCTGACACCATACTCTGCATCTTCAAAGCTAATACAGCAGGTCCTCGGTTTACGACGGTGTCGTGTTACGACGTTTAGTGGATACGAACAACTCCCATAAGTTACTTTAAAAAACTTACTTTCAACATAAGCGGTTTGGTTCGTAAAAAAATCTGACACTCGCGTGAGAACTAGTTGCTAGTGCGCAGCAACGAACACAGTCACAGGGGGAACACTGAGTCACGCGGTGTAACAACGAAGAAGAAAGCATCACTGACTTTGCCATTGTTGATTGCTGCGTGTTGGCCCACTCTTAGTCAACAATAACTCCAATAAGTTACTTTAAAAAACCTACTTTCGACATAAGCGGTTTGGTTCGTAAAAAATCTGACACTCGTGTGAGAACTAGTTGCTGGTGTGCAGCGGCGAACACAGTCACAGGGGGAACACTGAGTCACACGGTGTAACAACGAAGAAGAAAGCGTCACTGAGTTCGCCATTGTTGATTGCTGCGTGTTGACCCGCTCTTAGTTTTTGCTATTTTTTGCTCTTTTTTATGGCTCCCAAGCATTACACAGACTCTTTCGATGGCAGTGCTTTGATGAAAAGGTAAGCCATCACCACGGAAGTGAAATTAGACGTTGTAAAGCGTTATGAAAAGGGAGAACATTGGCAACATGTTGGGCTTAAGTTGTTCAATGGTCGGACGATAATCAAGGACAAAGTGAGTGACTGAAGGTATTGATTTAGGTATAAAATTATACCTAAATATGAAATAAATATAAAATCCAACATACACAGAAAATCGGCTTACGATACATCGTTGAAACAGATCGCGTTCTTAAACCGAGGACCCCTGTTATGGTGCTGACCACAGCCTCTTCAGGTGAAGACTAAAGGTTTTATGGTTGGTGGAACATCGAAAAAGACAGAAACGTTGACATTTTTTCACTGAATTTGCACCATCATTTAACTGGTTTGCATTTTTCGATCAAAGCAGGGTCGTACCATTGAAGACCATACGTACACATCAATGAGCTTGCAAAATTTTAGCACACTAGCTACATTATTTCTCAAGTTATAGCTCTTCAGACATTGCTCCACAGATTGGCACGAAGAAACGATGCAAAAATGACCCCACTTCTCTTTATGATTTTTAACTTAAAAACTAATGTTACCTATGATTCCAGATTTTACACATGTCAACTCAATCAATATTCACCACTTTAAACAACAACAACAACAACAACAAAATAAAAATGCAATGACCATAATGATTTTTCTCTCAATAAAGAAAGATAACTTCTTGTTTTCGAACTTTATTTTATTTAACTCAGCTGTTAATACTAACAGTTGAATACACTCTTACTGAAGGTTTTCACATTCACATTTTCAGATAATGTGTCACTGGAGTCCATCTTTGTCAGAACAAGTCCATTTTCATTTGAAGTTTTGCAGTCAAGTGTTTCATTATGTAGACTTGTTGAAGTCTCTGTGTTCATTCGATCATTGATGGAGGAGAAGGTTTTCTCCAGTTAAAAGTGATCATTTTACTTGCAATCATCAAAAGAATACAGAGAATATATCTATGGTCTTTAGCAATAACATTCTCAGGAGGAATTCCTCAAAGAAAGAACCTTGGGTCTATTGGTATTGTAACAGTGAGTGTAATCTCTATCTCAAGTTTAATATCCTGCCAATACTGGAGTAGTGCTGGGCAGTCCCAAAAGACATGCGAGTGATCTGCCACCTTTCCACAATTTCTCCAACCTAGCGGAGATATATTTTTGTAAAATTTAGAGATTACTAGAGGAATCCTGGAGTATCTCATTTTAGTTTTCCAGTCGAATTCTTTCCATAAGTTACTATTATTACCTTTGTGGCTGATCTCACACATATCCTTCCATGTTTTCTCCTCAATTATGACACTCAATTCCAGTTCCCATTTATCTCTAACATCAAGTGTGTTATCTCCCAGATTTCCCATCAACATCTTATGTATAGTCTGTCTCTGTATATAGCCATGCGATAGACTGGCGACCTGTCCTGGGTGTCCCCTGCCTTCGCCCAAGTCGGCTGGGATAGACTCCAGCCCCCTCACAACCCTAAGGAGGATTAAGCGGTGTATAGATAATGGATGGATGGATTGATCTTATGTATAAGAGACACATGATTCTTGGTCAGTAGGTGTTTTTTAGGACAGTTATAAAGTATTCCTCTATTCCTGTGGGGTTTGCTTTAACTTTATCCCACTCGGCATGACTCTGAATATCATGTCTTATTTGTAAGTATCGATGATGGTCCTTTGGGGGTAGGAGGAATTGGTTTTGTAACTGGGCAAAAGATTTGAAATTATTTTCTTCAAATAGTTGATTAATTGCGTGTAGTCCGCTGCGCTCCCATCTAGAAAAATAACTTTTGTTGTGATAAACACTATAAAGTGAACCAGAAAGGATGAAGTAACTGTACAACTCAATAAAAAAAGTTACAGTGACTTACTTTTTAAATATTTCATAAATAATATAACCCAATCATAAATAGTCTCCAATCTTAAACCATTTGGTTTTGAAGAAAGATAAACAGACTAAATGTCAATATACAGTACAAACAAGAAAAATCCCAGTTCAAACACCCAATTAACATATACTGTGGCTAGTTCAACATTAAAGAAAGCAATTACAAGTGTCCGCAAATAGATCTGTAATTTTAAACTCAAATACTGTTGCACATCAGCAAGTGGATCTAGTCTTCCAACTTTATAGAAGACACTGGTAAACTGTAAATGTTAAAGCGATAAGCTTTGTTTGAATAGGATGCGTCAAAGCCCTCCTTGAGGCAGTGAGACTGTTTGACAATTAGGGAAGCTGAAGCTGTTAAGAAGCGTAAAACAGCAAACTGTCTGCTGGGTGAACAGACGACGACGGGGTCTCTGATAATGCGAGTTTCTGCAGGAAACGAGGAGTCAATTGTTTTTGCAATATGGCGGGCCCCTTGCGAACACCCCGGCCTCGATCGGCGCACGCTGAACTCTGGCACCGCAGGCGAGGAAGATACCACTCACCACTTCCACTCATTGACTTTGAAATGCCGCGCCGCTCGTGTTATTGCTTCGACTTCGATCTCCTTCGTCTCTCCGCAGGAAAGCGGCGACGTGAAAAGAAGGGCACTGGGATCCATTTCGGATTTTAATTAGTCGCCTTTTGTCAGTCTAACAGACATACATTCCGACCAACATTATCCTTTCAAATTTTTAATGAACAGCTGCTTCTTGGGTTCGCCACATCAAAAGGTTGGGGGTGTGTGATTGTGCCCGTGTGTGTGTGTGTGTGTGTGTGTCTGCGTGCCTTCCGAGTCTAAATGTGTTTGAAGCCGGTGTGTGCAGAGGTGTGCGAATTTTAATGCTGTCTGTCGGATGTATGTCAGGAAAGTTCACAGCTCAGAGTTAAGGGAGGGACACGGGCTGTACATTTTAAGGGGATTTTGATTTTCATTCGCTTTGTGCTCGGTTGCATTCTGTCAAGACCACTACAGAGGGAAAAAAGAACATGCAATACGGGATGAAACTATAATCAGAATGTCGCACCTCACAGTATTTTAAGATGAGAAGCTGAACACATTTGTCAAAATATTTCGCACTTATTAGCTCACAGAGAGAAGGCATTAGCCTAGGTTTGCAAATATGTTAGATATAGCCTTCGCGTGAACATGGGAAAGATGTTTTTTTTTTAAGATAAGTGAAGCTATATTTCTGCTAGCGATTCAAGAGCTGCGAGAAAAGCAAGTAAATCTCCACATCTCCCCTCAGCTGCTGCATTAAAAGCACTGTCACGCCGAAGTGAAGTTCAATCAGAGCACGTTTGCACCAGATGTTACCGCAAAGCAAACGCTGCTAAAAGTAGTCGCATTCACGGGCGTCACTCCGACCGCACAGTGGGGAGATGGAAATGTGTGGCATTGTCGATACGTGCTGACAGCTGCTCTCAAGAAAAAGTGAGAATTCAGGAAGTGGCACAGATTTAAAGGTATAGAAAAATAAAAAGAAAGAAGTACAGAGTGGAAACAAGCTGCATTAGCCGCCTAAAATCATGTCGAGTTAAAGGACAATCCTGGGAACCTGGTTGCTGTTTTCCCCACATTTTTCATGTAAATGATTCAGGACTGGATTAAGCAAGAATGCAACGACCGGTTACTGTGACACGGCAGCAGTGTGATCCCAAGGGGCTGCTGTCTGCGTCAACTGACAGGCTCGGATTGTCAGTGTAAATGCCAACAAATATGGATAGGATTTCTCCAGAGGTAGACATGTGTTTAGCATGTAACAGAACTGGGATCATGTGGAAGGGGAGCTATTGCAGTCCTCATAGTTACGGTTGACATCTTACAGTTGCAGCCCTCTATGGGACGTATCTAACTACCTCTCTGGGACAGGGACACACGGACATTGTGGCTACTTGGGTTACAAATGCATGAAAAGCCTTGATCGTGGCGGGCTGCAGTGACTATTTTGACCAGGTTGATTCAGTCAAAAGGGCAATGAAACCTTGCACTAAAGAAAAACGCTGCTGCAGAAATTGAGACCTGCTGCAGACCAAGCAGAGGTAACACTTTCAGCTCAAGTTATTTTGCTGACTTGACAGCAGTACACATGAAAGCATGACAGGGTAATGGCAAAAACGAGCACACCAGTAGTAGCTATGTACATATTTTCTGAAGGATTAAATTGCAGCCTTTTTGCAGTTGCCTGTTATAGTATTGCACCTCATGTGGGACCGACTCCAAACATGTTATTAAAAGTGTGAGATGGCCATACCTTCTTGTGGATGCCCGATCCCGTCAGATCTCGGAAAATAAGCAAGGTTGGGCCCGGTCAGTACCTGGATGGGAGACCGTGAGGGAACGCCAGGAAGCCTGGGTGAGAGCGAGTGGTTGGTGGTGGTTGGAGGGGCCGATGGTGCAGACTGGCAGCCTCACCTCCATCAGTCTACCTCAGGGCAGCTGTGGCTACATACATAGCTTACCACCATGGAGTATGGAGTGAATGAATAATGCAATGTAAAGTGTCTTTGAGTGCCTAGAAAAGCGCTGTATAAAACCAATGGATTATTATTAGATGTAGCCTGTATTTGTAAGAGATGATCGAACAAAGGCATGTTATTGATCGTAGAGACAAGTTGAAGCTAATAGATGTCACTGAAAATGTCCAGTTGCATGCCGGAGACTGAAGGTCAAGTCGATGTCCGGCAGACCGAGGTTTTAGGAGTTAAAATTGAAAATGATTACCTCTAAAAGCCCAAACTAAATGAAACACAGCGCACGTCCTGTATCTGCATTAGCCGTGCCATATCTAATCATTACACGATGAACGCGCGTTCAAATCAAACCCAGCACTCAAAAGGATGTTCCTCCCTATTCCAGCCATTACAGCTTGATATTAGGATATATTGAACTCGTGCATTTACCCGAGGGTGCTAGATAATTATCAGCCCCGCTGTTCCGTCTCCCTTCTGCACCAGCAGGAGATTGTCTTCATTAGGACATACTGACCAAGAGAAAATGGCTGACCTTTCTGGATTTTCCCTCTGAAAGTAATGTCTTTCTTGCCCTTTAAATTTACCCCCGCTTCCTAATTAACCTTGTGTCGCTTTAAAGTTAAACTAGTAAATAAAATAAGCGAGAGTGCACGTTGTTGTACACCTGTGATCAACCCATAATACTGTCAGCAGCAGTTGAACTAGATTTATAGTATCTGTATAGGTGGGGCACAGAGACTTCTTTCCCAACCAGGTTTCTAACCCCTTTAGTGTCCCCGATTTCAAAATAAAAGTTTTTGCAGCTTTGCCACAGTGGCCATGGAAACTTAAAGGACTGATTATTAGCTTGTTGTGCAGCTCGTTTGGTGTGGTTTCCTCCAATATGAAGGTCAATGAAGGTGCATGCTAACAAGAAATGCATTTAGTTGCTGACAAGAGGAGCTGTCTTTGTGTTTCTAACAGAGGCACTTAGAAAATGCTTGTTAATGAGACTTTAACGCTTAGCAGAAAGTGTGTCCGGTCAAATCAAATCAACCTTTATTTATAAAGTGCTTTTTCATACAAAATGTAAGGCAAAGTGCTTTACATATTAAAATAATTCCCACCCTTCCCCCAACCCCGCACATACAAACACAAGATCACACTCGTACTCATACCCCACCCCACTCCCTACACACACACACACACACACACACATCAGCACTAACAATAAAATAAAATAATGGACATGAGGCTGAGTACGGATGAATTACGTGTATTGGAAGAGGGAAACATCTAAAACATGCAGGATAGTGGCCCTCGAGGACCGGAGTTTGACACCCTTGGCCTAGAGGGAGCATATCCAGGTTAAAAAGCACTGGGCCTAAAATCGAACCCTGGGGCACACCACATGTGATTTTATGGACCCCAGAGGAGCACGTATCTAAACTTATCATGAATGTCCTGTCTGGTAGTAGGTAAACCATTTGTGAACAGCACCAGACAGGCCGATATGTTGTAAGCGTGTTAAAAGAATAGTGTGGTCTACTGTATCGAAGGCAGCGCTTAGATCCAGTAGAACCAACACTGTCAGCTTTTGTGAATCATAATTTAATCTAAAATCATTTTAAATCTTCAAGAGGGCCGTCTTGGTGCTGTGGTTTACCCTAAAACCAGATTGTGTGAATTAATAAAATCATTCAGGTGAATAAAAACAATTTTTTCTAAAATTTTGCTCAAAAATGTTAAGTTCGATACCGGTCTAAAATTGTTAAAATCATTAAAATCTAAACTGCTCTTCTTCAGCAGGGGCCTCACCTCGGCCCCTTTAAAGGCAGCAGGGAAGACCCCCGTCTGAAGAGAGCAGTTCATCATGTTCAAAAGCTCGTCTCTAAAAGATCAATAAAATATCTTTAAAAATGGGGTCGGGATTGGGTCTAAAAGACATGTGGTGGGCCTCACTGTGGAGAAAACTTTATCAAGACTCTCAGCATTAACCAGGACAAAACTGTCCAGTGTTTCCTCCGGTGAAGACAGACACCCAGATGTGTTTAAAACAATACTACTTCGGGAGGATAAAATATTACATCTGATAGTGTCTGTCTTCCCCCTGAAGTGGTCTGCAAACTCCTCACAAAGGGAGTCGGTGGCAATAAAATGAGGTTCATTAAAATCCGGGTTGAGTAGATTGTCTATTGTTGAAAAGAGGATTTTGGTGTTATTTTTATGATTGCTGATTAGATTTGAGAAGTAATTGTTACGGGAGTCTCTTATTGCTTTATTGTAGATTTTTTGTTGTTCACTGTACATTTGATGGTTTATGGTTGTGTTGTTCTTCCTCCATCTCCTCTCTGCCACCCTGCAGTTTATTTTCAGTTTCTTAAGCTCCTCATTTCTCCAGGGAGGTGTGAGTTTGGTTCGGATCAACTTGGTTTTAAGTGGGGCGACTGTGTTGAGAGTTGACTGTAGTCTGCTGTTAAAATCATCACTAATAAAATAACAGGAGGCAGGTAAAACAATGGGGGGACATTTCTCTAAAACCTCTTTCAAATTTGCAGCCACCCCAGGGGTCAGATGACGCTTCGTCGCAGTTCTCACAGAGGTCAGCCAGGTCAACAACAGAGGACACAGCAGTGGACAGGCCATCGGTTACGACCAGGTCCAGGGAGTGTCCTCTGTTGCGAGTAGGCCGTGTGACGTGTTCGGTAAAATCCATATAATTAGGACCATTTAAAAACTCATTGGAAACAGGGTCTAAAAGGTTGTCTACGTGAAGGTTAAAATCACAAGTTAAAATGATCATGTTATAAGAATTGTGTAAAATTGTTAAAAATTCCGAAAAGATATTTTTTAGGTGGACGATAAATAGCGACACATAAAATTGCTAAGAACAATTGCAAAGGTCTACTACTGATCAGATAAAATCGGTTTGGTGACAAGCGTGTTTGTGCTTATAGAAGCTGTGCCACCTCCCCTTTGAACACTCCTTGTAGAATAAAAACAGTTAAAATTAGGTGGGGGAGGCCTCAGTGAGAACAACAGGTGCATAGTCTTCTGTCTAAAATCCGTTCATTCATAATAAAAGACTTGTTCAGCAGAGAGGAGGGCCATGTTTACTGGAAGTGGGGACTGATTTACTGTCAGATGGGGTTGAGCTTTAGGGAGAGGTTGGAGATTACTGATATTAATAGTAGATTTGTGAAGAGGGTCACGCCGAGTCCGCCCTCTGCTGGCGATGACAGGATTGTGGGGAGTTGAGTCCAGGTGGAGCAGCAGGTGATGGTGTGGGGGAGGGGAGTGTGGGGTAAACAGTCAATTGAGTTCAGGTGTGGAGTTGTGGATGGAGTAGAAAGTGCTGCTAAAACGCACATCTCCATGAGCAAAGGTAGGGATCTGGCCACTGATAAAAATGGACAGACCACAGTTTAAAAAAAAGAAAAAAAAGAAAACAGTTGGTTAAAATCCTTCTTCATCACTTCCCAGTGACCTCTGGCTGCCTCTTTGGTTCCAACATGGAGGATGATGCGTCTCACCGACGACGGAAGACTTTCCAGCAGATCTCGGACTTTCTCTAAGATGGATAAAATTGTGGCTCCTGGAAAGCAGCGGTGGTCGAGTTTTTTTTTTTTCTTTTAAAGCGGATATTTCTTCTTATGGAGTCAGTGACTATAATGTGGTTGGTGAGAAGAGTGGACGCGGAGAACACGGTGCTCGTTGAGGGGACGTCAAGGCCTCAGCGCTGGTGCCAGCATCCGTCACACCGTGAGGGCGGCGGGGGTTCACAGAGTGCCGGAGCACTGCGGGGTGTGGATGTCCGGGATGAGGGCCGACGGTTCGACACCGCAGCCGAAGACAGGACAGCTCCGTCAGGTACCAACGAGGAGGATGCTGGGATAACCAAGGAGGCAGCCACGGAGGTACCACTCGGAGGCACAGGTGTACAGGGGGAGCCACCGGATTCAGCGTCCCCGGCCGTGAGGCCCGCTGCAGAAGGGGGGACATCGGCTCCGGGCTCCGAGCCCACACCAGGACCCGCAGCCAGGGCCGAACCAGCGGTTTGAGAGGCAGAGCTGGGGAGGCGAGACAGAGCGGCTAGAGGCTTTCTTCACGCCGCGGACGACCACCTCTGTCCAGGACCGGTGGTGGTTGGGTGTCGAGCGAGAGGACGGCCGCGGGTAGATGGAGCCATCCCAGTGCACCGTGTCCTGGAGAGTTGCCATTGCTCGTGAGGGATGTTCATACAGGCTGTCAGCATGGCAGATTTGGCCGCCAACTCAGCCTTGAGCCGGGGAACATCCTCTATGAGGTCAGTAAAGTCTTTATCTATTCGACTTAAAGGTGGAAAGTCTTGGGAGAGCAGGGAAGTCACGAGGGAAGTAGCCATAGTTGTGGCACTTAGCTTGGCTAACGAGCTAAACCATACAAATGCCAACCTTACACTTTCGGTAAATATTAGCGAGGGAAAGTCCTTTAATATTTACCCATTTGAGGTAAAATCGCCCCTTTAATCGAGCAGTCTGTGGTTATCTGTATTTGTGTCGGTTTTTAATTGTCGGTTTAAAGCGTCTTTGAGTTTTTGAAAAGTGCTCAATAAATGCAATGTATTATTATTATTATTATTATTAAAAAGAGGGGACGACGTTACTTCCAAAACAGCACCCGGCGCGCACAGTGATGACGTCAGCTGTACATGCGACTACCACAACCTGGTGGGGGCAAACAAATGACAAAAGCCATCAAAACACACCACAGACCAGTTTAGTACTGTTTATAGGATGAAAGACAACTCTTTCAAGGCGAGTTAAAGTTGGCCTTAACTATGGGGGATGGTCAGTGTGCTGGGTTTGTTCGGTAACATTGCTCTAACCTTATAATCCCCCATCTCCCCCATGCCTACGCTCGTTCCCATAGATTGAAACGCCGTTTTTATTCAATTAATCTTTTATCACAAGCCTGTGGCTGTGTTTTCAGTGTGTGCCAAGCGCGGAGTTGTTTAGGTTCTCCCTAAAATCCGGGCAGCAAATAGATCTCAGCTTTGCCCGGCTGTATTGTCCTCTGTTTGGAGCTTTGTTTGCTTATGGGGCAGTGCCAGGCATACACATGGGGGATATGCTGTGTCTGTATGTAGTCCAGAGGAATTAGCATCCTTTTGTACGTAACTGTCTGCCTGATACTATAAGGTTTGATCCTGTGAGCGCTGGAGGAGCAGTAAAAGGTCTACAACGCTGATGCATTTCAAAGACTGTGACTTCCTCTTTTCATTGTGTCATCAAAGTTTTTAATATTATAAGTTACATGCAGTGGATGCTTGGGGCCACAAGTGACAGTTACAGAAAAAATAACCATCTGCAATTAACTTAATTTTCCAAATTCTCATCAGTGACTCATCAGTCAGATAAATGCCAATTTCACATAATGCAAAACCATCCGCATCCAAGCGACAACAGGAATTGGACCAACAGCAGGAAAAGACTAATATGTCTCGTCTGTGGATGTTCTCATTCATCCACGTCATAGTCATTCTGGGCAATTCAATCGAAGACAACTGGACTCAATAATATGTCTGTGAAGACATTTCACCTCTCATCCAAGTGGCTTCATCAGTTCATGCATGTCAAGACTAGACTGGGCTAGTCTGACTTGCTGCTCAGGTATTTAACCTCTGTGGAGGTGTTTGCAAAGACCAGTGGTGACTAGCGGCCGTTAGTGCTCCAAAGGTGTGACTCAGATGGTGCTCCATGATGGAACAACAGTCGGTGGGGTCGTCAGAGCTGTTGGCAGTCACACGAGGCCAATCGAGAGCAACACTCATCTGAGTTTTTTTCGAGTCACACTGGGCCATTTGCGGACAACTGGTTCTTAGAGATTAAGTTGTTGAATCTCCTGGGTAGAGACCAGGACCAGTGGCTTTGTAAATCGGAGATGGGTGGTGTCGCAGAACTCCTCCCCTGTTCAGGAACAGTTTTTCCACTTTGACATAGTTTACTTCCTTAACTTCTCTTTCAAACCATCTGTCCTCCCAGTCCAAAATATGTACCTTGGTGTTTCTCCTTTAGGTGTAAATAGACAGCTGAATCCTGACCTGAGGAGTTTGCCCTTCTGTGTTGGACCACACGTTTGCTCAGTGGTTGCTTAGTTTCGCGAGTGTAAATATATATGTCTTCTGATGAGGTTTAATGATAGCTATAAACCTACATGCTTAAAGAAAAACAGCATAATAGCAGAAGTACTGGCTTGGACTATCATATGGTCAAGGATTTAATCAAGTTAAGGAGAACTATGAAGTTAACTGACATTTACCACTATAAACAACTGGTTACAGCGGGCCAAGGTTTTAACTACAGACTCCCAGAATGTTTTTAACCTTGTTCACCTTATTTCACTCACACTTTCACATCATGAGTAAAAGAAGCAGTCAGACATTTCCACCTTGAACATGCAGTGTCCTGATGATGAAAAAGAATCTATAGGGTTTTTTTTAACATCTGTTCTGATGGACATCTCATAAATGACCTGGTCAAAATAAATAGATGTATAAATGATTGAAAAACTATTCATTTACTCTTTATATCTCACATAAAGCTTCTTTTAACTGCCAAATATGTTCCAGTGTTTTGTAATCCGCTCAGCTTGAACTGTGCTAGATGAACTCTATCAACACCTTTTCTGGGTGCCAACATAGTGGTCTGGAAAGGACAGCTAAACCCCTTCCCACATTAACCCTGGATTGTCGAAACTAGAATGTTAAAAAAAGAGGAACCATTATCCGAGTGTGCCTGGAACGATACAGAACACCAAACATTCACATTATGACCCCATTTCAGGTTGTCGAGATTCAGATTTATGTGGGTTTTCTTTAGACATAATAAACCTGAAGAGCCAACGCTGTCAACTTTTGTTATCATTCGTCTTCTTTAGAAATGGTTTGTAGTTCTAAAACGAATGGCTGAATTACTCTAAGTCACACTGTTGAGCGTGAAGTACTTTCGCCATCTTTTTTAGCGGAGTTATGAGTGAGCTGGTGTGCCTGAGTTGCAGCAAGTAGCAGAGAGTTGTATGGAGATAAGAAGGGAGGCCTCATAGGTGTGCAGATTGTAGAGGAAGCAACAGTGTAGAGTTACATATAAGCCATTTTAAAACGGGAAGTGATTGTTCTCATGGAAGGAAAACTTATAAATGTGAATTTTGGGGGATTTAATCAATGACCGGTGAGGGATATTAAGTTTCTAGCAGACATGGATGAGCGTTAGCCATCATGTTTCTAGGCTCCCACCCAGTGGAGGCCTCCTGGGGCCATTCCACTTCAATTCACTATATTTAAAATAAAAGTTTTCACCTGACCATCTCATAATTGTCTGCTTTTTTGTATGCATCATGTGTTAAGTAGGTAACATTAAATTTTGAGTTAAAAATTCTTAAAGACAGTGAGGTTATGGCGATATTTGCATCTTTGTGCCCATCTGAAGGGCCATAACTTGAGAAATAATGCAGCTAGAGTCCTGCAGTTCTGCAGACCCATTGATATATACAAGTGGTCTTCAATGGCACAACACTGCTTTGATAGAAGACTACAAACCAGTTATATGATGGTGCAAATTTGGTCAAAAATATTGCCATTTTTCTAATTCAGACTCTTAGGGGTGGAAAATAATGGTTTTATGGGTGGTGGGATATTGAAGTAGACAGAAACACTGGATATTTTTTGATGAAATTGACACCATGGCATAACTGGTTTGTATTATTCTATCAAAGTATGGTTGTGCCGTTCTAAACCGTATGTAGATATCCACAAGGCTGCAAAATTGCAGGACTTCAGCAGCTTTATTTTTTAAGTTATGGCCCTGCAAACACTGCTCCATAGATTGTTGCAAAGAAAATGGCGCAAAAAATGACACGACCCCATCTTCTTTAAGAATTTTAAGGTCAAAAACGAATCATTTGGTGAATTGAGGAGGAATGACCCTCCTCTGTTTCGGTCTCCATGCTTTGAGGGAGGTGTCTTGTTCTTCGGCACCTGAATTTGTTTCTCTGGAAGGTCTGCTATTTCCGATAGCATGCGGTGGGCTTTTTCAACAGCGCAAGCTTCCTGCAGTGACGAAACTGAACAGTGAAGTTGTGGGAAACCAGTCGAATAAACACACACTTAAAGGTGCTAAAACCGCTCCATAAACCTGAGGTAGAGCCGTGTGTGTGTGTGTTCCTCTTAGCAATTCTTTGCAACTTCCCCACCATCATTAGAGCTATTGTTAATATAAAAGCATTGATTAGTGCAGCAGTGGTTTAAAATCTGGCAGTCAGCATGAGAAATCTTCCTCGGTTCCGTCTCTGAATTGTAAGAAAACCTTTCCGTGACTGACATAGATGTCTTCCAGTGCTTTCCCCAGACTGCTTTCCATCCTCTAAACCACTCACTCTCAACTCATATTTTATACTGCCTGTCTTCCCACTGTCTACAGGATAAACTTTTCAATTCCAGCCACTATCTGCGTGACATTCATGCCATGTGAAGGCTGTGGTAGGAAGGGGCTCAGAAGCATGCTAAGGGGGGGGATGGTTGGGTTATTGCTCTGTACGCTCTCAGCATTCACCCTTGTTAGCCTTTACCAGTTAGACAATGCCCTGATGAAACATGACAGGACAAGCTTTCATAGCCATGTTGGGGCTGACGCTTTAAAATGCTAGCAACTGCACTGTTTTGTAGCTCTTGCAGGGAAAGAGAATTTTCAATGGCCACACACTAACACTTTGTTTTGCAGTGGCACTGTAGGGATAACAATAATATGAAAAACAGCATCCAGAGAGACGCTGCAAACCCAAGAGTGAGGAACTGCAAAACGACAAATGCTCCATTTGAAGTGAAAATCCGCCCGAAATAGAAGTCCATGTTGTTGCCAGTGATCGCAGAGAATATTCAATAGGGTGAATATTGAATTATTTGTGAACATAAACAATCCCAGCAGGCTCGGATCTGCGACGCCACCAAAGAACACAACCTGCAGCTGTGCTATTTTTAAAAGTCAGACTTTGCGGAGTCTGTTAGAAGGGCTTTTCAACCGAGTCGTCTCTAAGACAGAACCAGAAAGGACCTCAGGTAATGTCAGTTTGTACTTGAGTACATCCAGATCCTGATAATTAAAAAGGCATAGTGTTCTTCTCTGTAGGTGTTCCTCACCTTTGAGAGCTCACTGAATCCCTTGTGTGTGTGTGTGTGTGTGTGTGTGTGTGTGTGTGTGTGTGTGTGTGTGTGTGTGTGTATTTGTGCGTGGAAGGCCATGTTGGTAGCTGCGCAACTGATTGATATCATAAGTGAACCACGGGCTGAAAGGTCCCCCGAGCGGCAGATGAAAGCCAGAATTAACAGAAGAGGGGTTGAGCTGCGATGAGCAGAGCGAGTGCGTCGGGGGAAGATCCGATGAGGAAATAATAGAGAAGGGTACCTTGCCGTCGGAGAGGGGCAGACAGGGAAGCGGGGCTTATGAGATGCACAGGAGTTGTAGGAGATTGAATGATCAGTTCCAGAGAGTT
This sequence comes from Dascyllus trimaculatus, assembly GCA_024666655.1. Lineage (NCBI taxonomy): Eukaryota > Metazoa > Chordata > Actinopteri > Pomacentridae > Dascyllus > Dascyllus trimaculatus. The sequence continues at coordinate 19,769 of JAMOIN010002025.1, forward strand.
GGCAGCTTTCCCGGCCAAGTTCCCAATCCTCCGATGAGACGAAAGAAAAGCAATCTTGATGGCGAAGAAAGATATTGGAATTAGAAAAATGGGAGCAGCGGGGTCAGCAAAACACAATTTACCCAGTAATTTTTTCCCCTTCCACAATCTGCCCCACCTTTGATCATTAACTGTAATTTACAGGCCCACAAAATATGGAATCATGCATTTTCCCATGACTGGAAATGAACACTAGTGTCTCTTCCTGTGCACGTTATTCAAAGCTGGAGCCTGTTTTGGTCTCAATTCAATATGCAGCTTGATTTAAATCAGACAATAAAAAGGGGCTATGATTTGTGCACATGCGAAATCCCAATCAGGCAGTTTGATGATGAGCTAGAGATCACTATTGATCCACTTAGGCGGCCTGTTTACCATTTTCCCGCCCGCAACAGCGAGAACGCAGTGCCACAGAAGTGGGCCGTTTTGCGATTGATTGCTTCATCCGGGAAGGGCTCGTTGAGATTCCCCCTCAAATGAAGCACTTTGTGGTGCGTCTCTTGCTCTGATCGCAAGTTCTCTCAAAACGTAGAAATGTTATTCTTCCTCTGCTCCAGACATAATGTAAATAGCGTGGGCTCGAGAGGATGAGTGCAGCGCCGTCATGTAATATATTCTAAAAGAGGGGTTTTATTCTGTGGCGAAACAGCGAAGGGAAACAATGAAAGGAGATTTATTGGCGCATTAAAACGCGGATACAAGACGGCAAAAGTAACATAAACCGTGAAATACAGATCCAGATGTATGTGATTAAACAAGACGGCACAGAAATATCCAAAGTTGGATGCTTGAGTTTAAACATTTTTGTTTAAAAACGAGTGTGTGCCATATGCATATTGCCTGTTGTCTCATTCCCGGCCCGCTAAGATGAGATGAATGAAGCTGAAACCCACCGAGCATCCTAATAGGCAACACACTCGCAAGCCATGCCGCACCTCTCCTTCACTTTAGTGGTGTTTTACAGAGCATTTCTCTGTATTTAACGTTCCCTGGAGAAAGGCAAGAAAAGGGAAATGACAGACCCCCACTACTAGCGCGCTAATTGGCCGCATGAAACATTCAAACCAAGTTCAGACACCGTTTTCCCCAAAAAAAAAAGCAAGAAAAAGATTAAGTAAGGCCCCCTTGTTATTCAAATTTTTCAGCACTGACTCGGAAAACACGCCATTAATGATGTAAGAAAAGAAATGCCGTGTTACAGCCCAGCTGCAGTCATAACATAGACAAATGCACCACACTGTTTTTCAATTATTTTACGGCAGCGGAGATGCCCGATGGCAGTTGTTATTTTTGTTATTCCATTTTGATAATTATGATGATACAAGCCGGGAAGAATGTGAGGGTTTGCGAAACCGGCAGCGACTATACGAGGAGAACGCTGGGAACTGCTCACACGAGAAATGAACGCGAGGGGAGATTGTGCATTTGCGGCCATAAGGGGCTCCTGTGCATTCGTCTAATAGCTGCAGCAGTTGGTTTTTCCACGCCAAACTCCATCATCCGGTGCATCTGTGCCTGCAGACGCAATAAATTCAAAATAAGTGCGTGTTTACTCCATTGGGCTGGCTTCCTTACTGATATATGCTCGCATAGTTTATGATAAAAAAAAGAAAAGGAAAGGAGCGAATGTGTTTGCCGCTGAATAATTTACACTGTTTTTATTTCCGCACGCTTCTTCTCAATCAAACGTGTCTCACAGTGCAAGTTGGTGCGCGTCAGAGCGAAAGAAGTGATTGTTTACACTCCGCACGTTCTGTGTTTTTACAACCCATGCATTTCTATTACGGATATAAAACCCGCACAAAGACTTGGGCGAAAACTTGGCTTATACAGTATGACCCTATTTTCCCCTCACAGATATATCCGATTTCCAAGCCCGCTGCGTCAAGTTCTCTTGAATAAAATGTTGCTCATTCTGCAGCACATAACCAATTTCCTGCCTTTTATTGAGCCCATTCCCCTTTTCTCATGCTGTTCCAAGTGTGTCCTATTTTCTGCTCCTTCCTGGAGAAAATGTCTAGTGTCCTGACAGCCCATGTGGAGCTCTTGGAGGAGGGGTGAGGGCTGATGTTTGTGTGATTGGGGAAGAGGACACTGTTTTGACAGATTGGTGTGCCACCGTGACGGTCTGAGAGAATCTCGGGTCAAACGGCAGACATCTACTTTCTGTCAGTGTATCAGGCGCGTTAGCTCCAGAAAGCCTCTGATCCGAAGCCTGCATGGCGGAATAAATGGAGGACATACAGTAAGGTTCAAGTAATGGCTGTGTGTACAGTCGGTGTGCACAGCTTATTGTGCTCCGTGTGCCATTTGGGTACAAGTGGAGAGTTTACAGATATGATGCATTTCTTCTAATTCAAAGAACCACTCTTTCCTGCTCCTTTCCGAAGCAAACAATATTATTTATGAGCTATTTTTAAAGCAGCATGTGCTCACTCCCTCCTGCATGAATCACACAGAGATATAGCCCCGCAGGAGGCTAATTAATAGATGGACGGTCCACACGCTGGGGATCACAGTCGAATTAGGCAACTTTGAGCAGCAGCGCTACCAAAACCATGTCAAAATACAAATTACGAAATGCAATTTTCTATTAAGGTATTCAGAAAGTGAAAAATACTCCATTGCAAGTCCTGTATCCGACTTAAGTGAAAGTACAGCAGCAGCAAAACTCAGTTAAAGTGTTGAAGCAAAAGTAGTGGTTTGGTCGTCGTGACTGATTTATTATCGTATGTGACATAATGAGATTATGAATACTGAAGGATCAGAGTGTAAGCGGCGCGTTAGTGCCTTAGCTGCAGAAGGTAGAGCCAATTTGAGCTGTTTTATATACAGGGAGACGGTTAATGATCAATGGGGGAGGAAAGGAACAAACAAAATGCAAATACACAAAATCTGTTTTCAGCGTTTGATCTTCCTCTCTAATCTTTGCTCTCTTTTTTTTTGGTGAGATTTGGATCATTTGAACATTCATTGAAATGAAACCATGTAAGAAGTTTAGAGGGGGGAAAAAAACCACCCTATTCGGTGGAGCTGTTAACAACTCCTCTGAAATGCGACCCTGACTACCCACTGCGTTTTGTAAGATGCGGCAGTCCTAAAAGGCTGGAAACCACTGGTTTAATCTTTAACAGTGCGTTGTGTTTTGAGACCCTGTTACTGCTGTTATCTGTTATCATGTTAAAAGTAAGAAACTAAAACTGCCAAGTAAATGCAGTGAAGTAAAAAGCATAGTAATTCCCTGAAATGTAGTGAAGTGAAAGTATAGAATATCGTGAAACATTCAAGTAAACTGGAAGTACAGTAGTCCCTCAGGAGTCAGGGTTCACTTGTCGTGGTCTCACTGTATACAGTCACTACATCAACCAGAGCACTGTGTTCTGCATCCTGGGCGCTGATTGGCTCAGCGACCGTAGCATCAGTCTCCTCCTCCCACGTATGGCACGCATTCAGCATCTCGCCTTGTCCATTTCACATCAACGTCTGATCGCTGCGCGTAGTGTTGCTCTGCGGTGTTGTTTTTGTGAAATTTTCGTAAAACATTGAATTTATTTCAAGCTCTATGATGTTGATCAAACATTCTGCACCTTCTAAGGCTTCTGGCGCCAAACCCAAACGCCAGAGGCAGGTCCGTTGACGGGGGGGGGGGGCAACCGGGTATGTTGTCCCAGGCCTCAAGACCATAGGGGCCCATGAATGACCCTCAATTTATTTCTCCTTACATTCGCCTATTATTTTTAATGAAATCATTTTCTATTACTTTAAATGTAATTTTCTACTGAAAAAATACTTAATAACTAAAAACATATTAATTTTTGTAAATAAAAATGTTTTCCCTTTTTGCACACTTCCCCTCATCCTAGAAGAAAATGGTTTGACCCCCCTCTGGCGCACTGTATGCACAGTGGGAATTTACATCTGTCGATCTAATCTAGCCAACTAACATCATTGACAGAATGAAACACAGCTAGTCGACACAAATCATTTGGGTGGGGTTGGGGGGGGGCCCATGATGCTTTCTTTTCCTGGGCCCCAGCAAGTCTGTTGACAGCCTCGGCCGGAGGAAGATGCTTACCGTCGCAGAAAAGGTGGAACTCCTTGAAGTGCTAAAGGAAGGGAGAAACTACGCGGCTGTGCCCATATAGAATTTGCATGTTGTTAAAATTACATAGGTGTAAGAGTGTAGAAAGTCTTTAAGAGCACAGGAAGTGTTTATAAGAGCGGGGGAAAGGTTAATAGCAGTGTGGGGAGGGTTTGTAAAGCCTTAACATATATATAAACAATAAAATAAACATAAGGTCGCTACTTTGCGGATTTCGTCTATCGCGAGGGAGTTCTGGAACCGAACCCCCACGATAGACAAGGAACCACTGTACCTCAAAATTCTACTTAACTACAGTACTTGCAAACATATATTTAGTTAGTTGTAAAAAATATTTGACATTACTGCTACATAAAGGGAATAAACATTTCTGCATTCATATATTTCCGTGTCTGGCACAAGCAAATTGATAATGAAAATATTTGATTTATTCTTTCTTTGTAGCAGCTTTTCCCCCTAATACATCTGTGTCGTAATTGTTCATCCCCTATCTATTATTGCTGTTGAATCATTCACTTGTGTTTAGGTCTGCCAATTTGTTGCAAAATGCAATGATGCTTTTGGAAAAACCTGACAACAGTGAATTTGTTTCAGCTCTAATACAGATAAGAATCCCGCCTCTGCAGGTTTTCAGGCTGAGTAGCGAACAAGGCTAAGATAAAGAGCTCTCTGAGAAGCTCAGACATTGCATTAAAAAGATAGTTGTTCAAAAATGGAAAAGTTTTCCGAGACACTTCAAGTTGCAGGAGACTCAGCGGCATTATATGTTGATTTAGAACTCATGGTGCAAGATCAGATGTTTGAAACCAACAGAGAAAAACCCAATTCGGATGAAAGCAGGAACAAAAGTATCAGAGACTATAAGAAGAATAGTAAACAAGCAAGGACTTCATGCCAGGAACCCTTGCACCACTCCATTCTTAACCAAAAAGCACAAAAAAATGACTGTAAGAGAAAAAAAATTGCAAACTGAAATGTATTTATGTGGAGTAGTGAGACTAAACTGGAATTGTTTACACCCCTGGTTCATCAGTTTATCTGGAGAAAGACAAGACCTGCAAGATCAAAAGAATACCACCCTGACAGTCAAGCATGGAGGTGGCACCATCCTGTTGTGTTGGAGTTCTGGTGCGCCATGAACTGGTAAAGGTGTCCATGTGACAGTCATCAGAAATCTTTTAAAATTACAGGCCATATTGAAAATCAATGTTGTGCCCTCTACGTGTAACATAAACCTTGGTAATCACTCATCTTTTCAAGCCAACCAGAGCTGCAGATTCAGGAGGAGTATCTAGAATTACAGTGGCCATCGCAGTTCCTGGTTTTAAATCACACTGGAAATCTTAAATGGTATTTCAAGAAAGCAGTGACAGCACAGAAACCAAACAACAATGAGGAGGAATGGGGTACAATTCCAAAAGGAGCGGACCAGGTGATCAGTTTTTGGAAACATTAGAGATCATAAAAGTCAAATTCCATTATCAGTTACTGGTTTTGCAGTAAGGGCGATGTGGCCAACGTCATGTTTTTGTCTAATCTACAGTGAGAACTGAAGTAATTGTGGCCGACAAGCACCTTCAAGGGCTTGAATGTTTAGCGTTGCTTGGCAACAGCATCCGCTTCTCCAGGCACAAGTGTAATTATTGCAATCATCCCGATTTTGACTCTTAATATCAAACGTTTTCGATGTTATCAGGCTGGCTCCAATGAATCTATAAGTCATTTGGGGATTTAAGACCGGATCTGCAAACCCCTCCTATTACTAAATAATCTGAGCCAAATATCGGTTCAGACCAAGTTCCCCGACCAGATTATCTCCTCCGATTGTCAGTGGGGGTGGAACAGGGACAGATCATGTTCCCCCACCAGGACACACCAATCTGATTTGATTTCATGTAAACGGATCAAAGTAGGGGACTCGGTTGTTAGTACTGTCGCCTCACAGCTAGAAGATACCCGGTTCACGTCCCGGTTGGAACGCCTGGGATCTTTCTGTGTGAAGTTTGCATGTTCTCCCTGTGTATGCGTGGGTTTTCACCAGGTCCTCCGGCTTCCTCCCACAGTCCAAAAACATGAATTGATTATTCAAACTTGTCTGTAGGTGTGAATGTGAGTGTGCTTGGTTGTCTGTCTCTATATGTAGCCCTGTGATAGACTGGCAAGCTGTCCAAGGTGTCCCCTGCCTTCGCTCGAGTCGGCTGGGATAGACTCTAGCCCCCTGCGACCCAACGGAGGATTAATATAGTGTGTATCGATGATGGATGGATGGATCTAAGTACTTATGTAACAAAATCGAGATATACTTCAAATAGTTTCCACGACCTGCTTTCTCCGCCATGATGTCCAGTCCATGCATTTAAATAGAGATCACTGAGAAAACTGTTGTATTCTGTACAGTAGTCAAGCCTGACTCTGTGAATGTTGTGATATATTTAGGAAGAAATATGACCTAATCTTAAATAAACATAATTTAAAATTCCAAAAAGGCTGAAAAGTAATTAAAGGTCACCATTAACAGAAATGTCAAAGATATATTTGCAGTGGGCCATTATAATATAGCTTTTATGTGATTTCTAAGGGTCACATGTCATACTCACTCTCTCTCTCTCTATTTATATATCAAGGATTGTTTATTGCTCAAAAAAACAGTATGGGTAGCTGTCTCAAATTTCCACTATCAGTCTGGTCAGGTTCGGCTGTGGCTCAGGTGGCAGAGCGGGTTGTCCACTGATCGCAAGGTTGGCGGTTCGATCCCCGGCCCCTCCGCATGCCGAAGTGGGCAAGACACTGAACCCCAAGTTGCTCCCAATGACAGGCTAGCACCTTGCATGGAAACTCTGTCGCCATAGGTGTGTGAATGGGTGAATGAGAAACACATTGTAAAGCGCTTCAGATACCACTAAGTTGGGGAAAAAGCGCTATATAAATGCAGACCATTTACCATTTAATAAGAGCAAAAGTACTGAACAATATGTTACATATTGGTATATACAGTAAGACCCAGCTGTTACCATGTGTATTGAGAAAGTATTTTAATTGAGGTATTCTTGGACTGTTTTTGTGTAGGAAGCTGTATATAAATTACAGAACACATGTCACATAAATGACTAGGAATCTCAAGCCAACATTTGAAAAAAAAGGCATTTTACAGTCTCCTGTGCTTTGCGTTTATTCCAACTATATTTGAAATACATCCATCAAAAACAGTTTGACAGTATGAACCAAAACACTTTTCTTATTTAATGAAGTCTTCAGCTTACAGTGAGTTCGACAAGCTTCATCCACAATACATTCATCTCCCACACCAGTCAGAAAACATTGGCTGCCTCTATGCCTCAAGAAAGAACTCCAATTAAGTAACAATCTGTTTCCTTGTAATTATATGTACCAGCTTGCTTAAATTAGGCTGAAACCCATTACAGAATTAGAACTTGAAATTGGGTCAAGAGCGTGTCACAGTGTTTCTATTCAAGCAGTCGTGGCAGTGGGGGGAATAATGGTTGTAGTGTAAAGCGGAGCTCGAGAGGTGTCAAGATGCCCGGCTCACTGGTGGAGACGAGGCCCCTTGAGTCACTGGTGCTTCCTTCACAACACCCCGGTCAAGATTCTTCAGACAGCCACAGAGCAGCCACGTCAACAAACAAATGCTTGTTTTCTACTCATTAGTGCACTCTGGTGAAAGAGGGAAAAACCTAGCCAAGAGTGGCTGGAAGGGATGGTATGTCAACTCACGTTACAGATTCTGCCTCTTTATTTCTTCCCTTCTTGGGGGCTGGGGGTGTCAAGAAATAATTAAAATAAGAACGTGAAGGGTGAGGGGGGGAAACGGCAACATGTTTTTCGGATGCTGGTTGCAGGGCAGTGAGTGTGTTTGTGTGCACTCTCCCTGTATATTTGTGAAGATTTGGTTCTGAGGACATTTGGCCATGTTGGTTGGTAGTCAGTTCTTTCTTTCAGTTCCCTCATAGGATGGGCTTGGTAAATGTATGCACACGTTCTCCTAGTTGACTAGTGGTATAGGTCCGTGCACGTCACGGCCATTCCTTTTCCTATTTTGAGATTTCAAAATAAAATGAAAAATAAACCGTTCCCGTTTTTTTCAGTGATAATACAAAATGAAGAACGGAAAACGGGCCCTAATTCATTATCCATCATCCATTATCCGATTTATTTAGATGTGTTTGTAAATGGAAATTAAAATTAAAATACACCCGTGGAACACTTATTTCTCCCCACCAGTGTGGGGTTTATTTGTCCCTTTGGAGGGACCTTGTGGTGCTGCTAGCTCTGCCGCTAGCGCTAAATCGCTAGCGTTCGGCTGCTTTTCGGGACTTTTTGGGGAGGTTTGGTGGCTTTCTGTTACTTTAGCTAGTGAAAAGTCCTCTGTAAAATAGTGAACAGTGTGTGCCAAGCAACATTTGGACCCCACAGTGGGTCTTCATCAGGCAACGGCGCACAGCAAGGTCTGCTAATTGTGAGCTAACACTAGAGCTTTCAGATACGAGATCCTTCCTCATCAGAAGTCAGACGAGTGTATTTTAATTCTAATTAAATCGGATAATGGATAATGAATTACGGCCCGTTTTCCGTTTTTCATTTTGTATTATCACTGAAAAAACGGGAAACGGTTTATTTTTTGCTTTTATTTTGAAATCTCAAAATAAGAAAACGAATGGCCGTGACATACACGGACTGGTATAGATGTTTAATTTATTCTAGAATACAAACAACCAATGGTACTGGAACATACTTTTGGGGTGGCTGTGGCTCAGGTGGTAGAGCTGGTTGTCGGCTGATGGCGAGGTTGGCGGTTCGATCCCCGGCCCCTCCGCATGCCGGAGTGTCCTTGGACAAGACGCTGAACGCCAAGTTGTTCCCAATGCCAGGCAGGCACGTTGTATGGAAGCTCTGTCACCATTGGTGTGTGAATGGATGAATGTGAACGCATTGTAAAACGCTTTGGATACCGTTAAGGTAGACAAAGACGCTATATAAGTGCAGACCATTCACCGTTTACCATACAGTCAAGTCCCTGACAGCAGATGTTTCTCACTTTATTCCACATACACACCTACTAATAGGGCTATACAAAGAAAAAGGAACACATATGGCTTGTGATTGAAAGACTAAATGCACCACTATGTCATACAATAATCAAATAATGAGTGTAATATTTATGCATGAGTGCAATCTTTGTTTTGATGAATATTCTTGCTCAGATCCCGACTGGATTGATTTGAAAAGTCGCTATTTGGAAGCAAGTATAAGATTATGTTACTTAGTCGGTTTGCTTTCAGAGCCCCTGCATTTGCACGAAGCACAGACTGTATATAAAAGCGTCTCCAAAATTAGCTCGTTAACATGCCATATGTCTTTCGTTCAATCTGTACACAACCTGAAATCCACAGCCGCGCAAGTGATGACAAGATGCTGCAGTTGTCAGCCGCGAAACAAAGTCGGATCCATCTGAAACTGTGCAAAGTGATGTGAGCTGTGAAGACGCGAGAGTGGCATCAGTCCTCTCATTTAATTAAGCAGAAAGAAAGGTGTCATTTGCAAAATCTCATGCTGCAACTTCAGATGAGGAAGTTCGTTTGTTGTGTGTTTTGTCGTGAGAGGCGGGTTTCGCATGAGGCCCGGAAAGTCTGGTTCTGCAGTGTTTTTGTCATGTCTTGGGCTGGAGCCTTTCTCATCAGTTTTTCATTAGGTTTCTATTTCCAATTAGGTGCTAGCCTCAGTGGACAAAAGTGAGGAAAACAAACAATAAATTAGGCAAAGGTGCAACTAATATATCTGCCAAGACATGCGTCACTGCATCACATAGCTTAGTGCCAACACCATTTTCTTCTCTGGGCATTTCAGACAACAGTGAGACAAAACTCACAGATAACCCTGCCAATTATGTACTATCTGTGTGCCCCTCTAACTCAAACTACAAAACCAGTGCAGCATACAGGCGTCTCGCAGCATATTGTATCTTTACACAGTCAGTTTTCTTCACATTAAATGCTGACTGCCTATAGTAGATAATGCAAAACTCATAAAAGGCTAATTATTAGTTTGCAAACACATATTGCAGCATTCTGTGGTTATAATTGGAAATTGTTACCTGATTTCCTGCTTATCAATGCAACCAGCTGGTACTCGGGCCTGTTGTCTCATGACAAGGCCCTAATTGCTTCCCACATGTGGTTAATGTAAGTTCATATGGTCACTAATGAGAACTGTCATACAGTAGAGGCTTTTTTTTTATATCCAAACCTGAGAGTTATTCCACTAGACAGGTTTCCCCCAATGGGCATAATGCACAAGATATATAATTGGGATTTTTATTGTTATTATTATTAATTTTGTCCAGTTGTTTATACAGGGAAAGAAATAGTTTGACTGTATGTGTCAGGGGATTTTGCAGCATGGGGTGGATGAAAACATTCACCACAAAACACTGTTCTGCCTCTATCTGTTTGTCTGTATGTGCATACATTACAATATCACATGCAATGCATACAGGCAACAGTGAATATTAAGATTCTGCAAGGATTAAGTGCACCCCAGATTTCAGGTAATTAATAAAATAAGACATACTATGTAGTCCTGGGAGATTTAACAGTAATAAACAATGTCCTTATTGTATTGTTTTCTTCCATATTTAACAAAGTCCATGTAAAAACCAAAACCAAAAATGTGTCAAAATGTTCTGACATCCCCAACCTGGGGCTGTGATGGCCTAGTGGCTTGTGAAGCGTACTTATAACCGATGGGTCGCTGGTTGGTGTCCTCAGACTGGCAAGAGGCTGAGTCACCACCACCGTGAACCTGACTGCTTCCCTGGCGCTTCCGCAGCAGCCCACTGCATCCTGGTATGGAAGGGTCAAATGCAGAGAACAAATTTCCCCAAGGGGACGAATAAAGTATAAATTATTATTAGATTAACCTATCTGTGCCAAACTCAGTGGTTCCAAAACTTGGTCATAGATATGTACAATGGAGTCTAAAAGGTCTGAGACCACTTTGAAAGTCTGTGACATTATAATCCTGGAAATAATCTAGAGTTTTAGGATTTAGCAACATTGAAATTCACGTAAAGCACAGCGGCCCACTGAGGTCCAGGGTTTAATGCCCTGCCAAGACCTTACTATGTGAAGTTTTCATGCTTTCCACGTGTTGCGTGGGTTTCCCCCGGGAAGTCTGTGTTCCCCCGCCATCAAAATCATGCTGAGTTAATTCTCTAAAGTGCTGTTGACCAAGGTACTGATGGGAGTCGGTTCCCAGGCAACGCACTGTGGCCGCCCACTGCGTGATGGGTTAAATACAGAGGGCCAGTTTTACAATGAGGCTCAATAAAGGACAACTGTAAAAAGACATGGAGTTCTTACATGTGAAATCAGGAAGAAATATTAAAATTCTGCACTCAAATCAAATTGAAGGAAATCTTTGGCACTAACCATGTTGTATCCTTCCATTGAAGCGGCATTTTGACAGTTTTGATGTACTCATCAGAGGCTTGCCCAGACAAATCAGCTTGCAGCCATAGCTCACCTGTTATAGATATGGCTCTGCTGAGCAGCATCGTGATAGTGAGAAACATGGCATCACAACCAGGTATCATAGTCAGATTGTTATTTTGAACTTCTGAAGAGGGGCTTTCTTTCATGTCAAATCATGGCTAGAATTAAGGTTTCTAAACGGGCAGTGCATGGCGCTTTTTACTGCTTTGTAGAGACTGAATCAGTTTTATCCAAACCACAATCAGGCAGACCAAAAGCGACCACACCGCCAGAAAATCAAAAGCTGAAAGTTTTGATCTCTCACAGATAGGAAAGCAGCTTCACCACAGATACAGAATTAGCTACATAAAGAATGCAAGACTCTAATCATCGAAAGTCCAGTCAAAAGAAGGCTGACCAGCAGTGGTCTCAGAGGATAAATAGTGTCCCTAAACTATATCTCAGGAGAAGGAACAAGGCCAGACATTTGGAGAGGACTAAAACATGCCAGCATTCCAAAGTGGATGGGAGAAAAGCCATTTGAATCTTATGGTGGTAACAGAAAGGTGTATGCAAAAAGACAGGAAAGAGAATGATGACACAGTGAAGCACGGTGGTGGCAGCATCAGTATTCAAATCTGGGAGTGTTGTGCCTGTTTCACCCTGGCAATGCAGATGTAGCACTCCATTCTTCAGCGACAAACTCCTTCCTCTGGTTCGCATTGGTGTGGAGAAAGATTCACATTGCAGCACGACTGAGGCCAAAGAACACCAAGGAACACTGACTGTCAGGGATTGTCCTCCGCAATTACATGTACCTGACCTTCGCTTCCTCGTTGAACACATATGGAGGCACTTGAAGGCTGAGAAAGCGAAGCATTCTTGACCCGACAAGAGGCCCTGTGGAACATTGTTACATCATGCAGGGATAACACGTATTATCAGGTTTGACCTGTAGAGTCCATGACAGCTTAACTGTATGTTGTCATGAACAGAAAAGGCTGGCGTACCAAACGCTACTATATGCATAAGTGCATGTACGTGATTCAAACTGTAAAGCAACACAAAAAATTGTACTACATACAAAACAAATGCATCATAGAAGTATCTTCAGTGTCATTTTGTTTTTTTTTAAAGGTGTCCATACATTACACAACAGGAGTAAATGTAGAATTAGTTGGGGACTATGCTCAGTGGTGATTAGATACACACTTGGTTTTTACCAACAGAAATCAGTGGCGCTGGTGAACAAGTAAATGAATGACATACATGGTTTTTGTTAGTAGGATCAATTCACTGTTGGTTTTGAGCTTGTGGTAAAATTAATTTATGACAAGAAAAAAAAATCAAATACATAAAACTATCAACACAGTTACATTCAGGAAGCATTTGCTCTACAACGCCACATGGTGCCATGTAAAATGCGCCCACCCACTCCCTGTTTTCTGTTGTTGTCATATTAGTGATTAATTCCTTGCACACTTCATTGTTTGCCATCTCTCTCCTGCCAATATTTGCTTCTCGTCGTGTTTGTCATGCAGTTATTATCTGCGTAGGTAAATGAGCGTGAGCCAGTCTGGGGACATGCATCCATTGCTCACGGTGTGTTGACGCACACGACAAGGTCTTAGTCAGTGGGGAGGCCAGGTTACACATCAGTAATGGTCAATGACAAGAAGAACCCATTGCTGCACGCAAGCTTTTTCCCGGAGTTTCAAAGGAGACTGCACAAATTGATGGAAGAGGAGGCGAGAGTGCTGCCATTGAGTTATCAACACAGTCATTATTGTGTGGGGTTTTGTCCAACTTCAGTTTCGTTGTTACAGCAACGACTCAAAATAAAATGTGTCTTCTCCGGTAGACGCGGAATCGGTGTAAAGGGTTCGGTGCCATTGTAACTGGATGAAATACAAAAGCTGTTTTTCGATATTTTTCCATTTTGGACACATCAGAATATCCAACAACAGCCCGAAATTTAAATTCATCAGGCACCAGCATTAACTTTTCCTACTCCTAAGTGGACTACTCTTTGCTTTCAATTATTTTCCAACTGAAAAATAATTCTGGCAGTTTTCAAAATGTTCAAATTTCATCTCAACTCCCTGCCAGAATCTGTTTTTGAATGAACAGAGGATTAAAAAAAAAGTCGATGCAGCGACAGATCATGCCTCACTTCATATCTGAAACAAACAGTCTCAACAGATGTTGATGAGGTTTGGCAGCTGTAAGAGGCGGAGAGTCGCGGCGACGTCAAAACACCGCTCGCTGTTTGCAGACTGGCCTCGCGCTCATCCAGGGAGGCTCAGATGATTCTCAGTGGATGTTTGTTCACACTTAAATCTTGGAGCAAACACTGAGATTTTGTCTTCTTGAGGTGGCAATCAGAATATTAAACTGCATATCCTGTTGTCTGAGAATCACGCACAGTAGATCCATGTTTGGTAGAAGCAAGAATAAGATCCTTACTGTGGAAGATATGTCAAAACTACAGTTAAAATAGGAGCCAGGGAGGCACTGAATGTCCTCAGAATTACCACAGTGTTGCCTTATTCCTCTAAGTGACATTCTTCCAGACTTCATAAACATGTCTGTAAACAAGGAATCATATTAGAGTGAGTTCATTATAGGGCTTGAAGGAATATCCTAACCTCACAGGCCCTTACATTGCTTTCAGCCACAGTTATAGAAGGGAAGACCTTGTTATCCTCGGCTGCTGGCAAAGAGTACAGTAAGCAGTGTGAGAGGTTTTTTTTTTTTTTGGCCAGGAAAATGTGCAAGTTTGTTTCCTTTAATTAAACGTGCTTTATGGATTATTGTGCATCGGAGTCTGTTGAAGTGACTGGCCCTGGAACTTCTGCCCATTCTGAGCTGCATTTTTCTCCATATAATAGCCGATCATTTGTGCAAAATGGGTTAGAAAGTCTTTTTTCATTGCAGTCAGGTAAGGACAGTTCATAGAGCACACTTAAAATCAGCAAATGACAGAGACGCTTTATGTAACCACAGTTAAATGAAACAACTGTGGCAGAAGGAATTCTCGCAGTCATAATAACAACTGAATAATCTCCGAGGTGGTTCCTCAAGACTGGGTTTAAAAGTAATGACGGATGAGGACGGACCTGACAGCGCTAGATAGCAAACACGGTTTCGAGCAACTTGTTCAGCGGTCCGGGGGCGCCCCAAAGAAAAAGGATGGGTCATTTTTGGACTTAATGTGGAATATGGAATAAAAAGATTGGAGGTTTAAGCTAGTGTGACTCCACGCAGTACTTTCAAAACCAATAAGAAAATTAATTCTATAGTTCATTGGTGACCACTGAAGGGAGGCCAGTGCCGAGGGGATGTGGACTCATTTCTTGTGACCAATCAGAGCCTTGTTGCTGCATTCTGAACTCAGTACAGACAGAACAGAAATGACACACTCACTCCCACTTATTTTTTACTTTCTAGGGTTTGTTTTTTTTGCCAGTGCTAGCAGGATGGTAGTTTGGGTCAGTTGGTTGATTCAATTATTGACGGATATCCAAATATCCGACTCGAGCAGCTACCATGGTGGTGGTTGGGGCGACTTATTTGACTTAGTATTTATTCGTTTCTTTATGTCTTTATTTCTTAACACAGGAAGTGCCTGAGATATGCCAATGCTTCATGACAGTAGAGTAGAGCCGAGGTGACAGCTGCTGGGTGGGGAAGGAGGTGCACACGAGTATTCGGATCTCAAAATTATCATCCAGATACCACCGCAAAGACCGAACATTCGGATATTCGGGTATTTAGTTCCAGCCCTAGAAATGTTATGCAAACATTCTCAGAGGATGGATCCTACTGACGGTGGTCACAAGACTTTTCCTGTAGTACCAACAGCTAGAGCAAAGGTTTTACACATCTTATGAAATATCTCCACCTTTGAATGATGGATTCCGCCCATGGTTCACCCAAAACCCACATGTGAATTTTACATTTAAGGCTCTGAGTGAAAGATCCATGCTGCTGCATCCCAACACTACTTAAGGCCGGCACACACTACAGGATATTCAGGCCGATTTTTGTCCCGATCTCCTTACGATCAAAGCCAGCAAAGGCCCGATTGTCGGATGTTTGCAAACAACATCGTGTCTGATTTTCCTGTGGTGTGTGGTGTGTTAAGAGTGATTTTGTCCGTTCCAATCTGCTCGGAACTGAAAAAAGGAACGCCGTTAGTAACGTTGTTATTTATAGTGTCGTTATTCCTATCATCTTTGTTTACACTGAAGTCACGTTTGACTACGTGAGATTTGGAATACTGAGCGTGAAGAACCTGATAGTCTGCTGAAGAATCGGTTTAGAATCTATATAGATCTTATACTATAAGATCAGAAGTGAGAAATATTGTGCGAACTGTCTTTTGTTATCATCAAGTGTGTGGTCTCTAAATCTGTGAAGTTTTGAAAAATCCTGTAGTGTGTGCCAGCCTGTAATGTCTTTAATAGCAAACGCCATTGACATTCTTTTCAACTGTGCTTTGTGTTTAGTGTTAATTTGCAAATTCTCAGCATTAAAAGACAAAACCTGCTGAGAACCAGCTTGGTAGCATTGTTATCGTGAGGACGTTAGCACGCAGATGTCAGCATTTAGTAGCGCTGCGCCCGCCTCGCAGAGCCGCGAGCGTGACTGTAGACCCGAATGACAAAATATTTGAGGAAGGATGAGACATCGACTAAGGGTATGTTGTTGTTTTCCTTTAAATAAAATTGGGGTCCAGCTGTCAGAAATACTCCCCTTTCAAAATGAGACAGAATTATGTCGGATGGGCGACTAGTGGAGCTGAAATTATATCAAATTAGAAGACAGAAAAAGAAGGGGAGAATCACTGCTACCACAGTACTGCTGTGTAACACTGTGTCAAAGAGATACAGAGAAGCAGGTTGGCTCGTCTTTTAATGTATAACTACAGTTTTGGATTACTTTGCATGAAGTTTCATGGATGAGAGGATGGCAAGTAGGAAAATATTAGACAGATGTACGTAGACATGAATGGAAATTTCCCTCCGCAGTTGTGCAGTGATGACATAAATGCAGATCAGACTAAAATAAATGTAATTTGAAGTGAATCTCCTTTAAGAAGGTCAGCTGGAGAGGGCACAGCTATGACCGTGACCACGTCAGTTTTGTTAATGTTTAGACAGCATGCGGCAAAGTGAAACTGCAGTTGGTGCAGTTCCGCTTGTCATGCTTCATATTTTGGAGAGTGTGAGCATGTCCCGGAGAATAGGGAGACATGTCAGTAACAAGGTCACCAAGGAATGACTCTAAAATGACTTTATACATTTGTACAGCAGCAGCATCGCCTCTTTTTTCCCCCCATTTCGACAGCTGTCTCTCTTCTTTATCTGCTTTTCTCTTTTTTGCTTTGTCTCTTTCCTCCCTTTGTGCTCGGAGACCTCCTTGGATCTCTTGGTTTTCCAATTTGCAGCAGAGTGTCTCATACCGCCTCAGAGGCTTTATTCCAGCACAATCCCTCGCTCTTTTTTTGTAGTTTTCCAGTGAATTCAAAGTTTCCATTTGTTCCGGAAGCTTCCCTAACTACTGACCAGAAGAGATGACAGCCCCGCTGCCCTTTCAGCTGTGCCTTAAGAGACATGTTTCAACTAGAAGTCTCTAATCACAGTTCATGCCCTTTCGCATGACATCAGTTTTGAATGGAGCCAAAGGTCTGGCCTCTGGGCCGCTGAATTGTTTGTATGTGCTGACCTTTTGTCTACATTGACTATATGATCAGTGAACATATCAAGCAGTGATTCTGTTCTTTCTTCCCTGCCTTTTCCCAAAATCGTGGCATGTCCTTCCCCTGCTTTGCCTCTATCTCATAAACAAACCATCCACTGTTATTAGGATTCAGAATGACGCCAGGAATATTGTGCAATATTGCATCCTGCGCCTTGCCTCTTTTCCAGGTATGTTTATGATGATATGAGCCTGTCAAGGGAGCCTTATGGGAAGCGCCAGTGTAAATACCTGTCCTTTTTCTCCGCAACAAGGAAACTAAGGTGAACGCCTTTGATCACAGTGACATAAGTGAATGAAATGAGGAGGAAATGGAGAGATGGCAATTGGGACAAATCGCCTCTAAAATTGAACATGACAAGCCTCTGATTGTAATCTCCATGCGGACTTTTGGGGATGGAGTGTCTATGATGACGGCGAATATGAATGAATATGAACCTCGTCTGAAAGGAGCAACGTAGAAGGAAGCTGAAATAAAGGTGTATATATATGCAATATGGGTATGCGTATACAGTATGCATATATTAAAGGACAACCCTGGTGCATTACAACAGGGGACAGACTTGATAGACTTTGGAGAAGATAGCAAAGCCAACCAGTAAAATTATTCCACTTATTTACACAGTGACCTAAAGTATATGCTGTACTGAGCATTGCTTTGTCGGCAGTGAGGGCTTCTCCCTAAAAAGTGACCAAAAGTAGGCTCACTTGTACCTTTTCCACCATATAAAATGCTAATCTGGCTAAACTGCTGTGGTATAGTTTTACATTCTTAGTAGCATTACCAAACCTCTTATGGAGGAGGCTGGGGTAGATGGACGGGTCAACAATTCATGTGACTTGGACATGGGCGGCTGCAGTTTGCCTCTTGTTTTATTTACTGGCAGCCTATGCTGCTGTCTTTACTAAATCTAAAGCCTTTTAGTTTCTTCTGTGGTGAGATCCACCAGTCTTCAGTGGAAGACATCAGGTGGAGATGATTAGCCAATCACTCCCCTGAGGTGGAGCTCCAGGTAGAGAAGGGTTATCTAAGGGGTGGGAGTGGCCTATTTGAACCTGATTGTCTGGGGCCATTCAGCCACCCAGGTAAGTTTGCTTGTTGTTTCTGCCAGTTTACTTTTTTCATCTGCTATTTAGTGAGATTGATTAATTGATCAACTGGTAAACTGTTTTTTTTGCCATATGATGACCTGTAGCCTGCTTTAGTTTTTTTTTTATATCCTCAATTGATTTCAAACTAGGAAGCAGATTGTAGTCCGGTAGAAGACATGTGTTAGGGGAGGTGGTATCGGCATTTTCACCACCTGGAGCTTGCATGTACAGAGCCTGGGTCTGTTGAAGGTGGCAGTGCTGTTTGGGCTGTGATAGCCATGTGGTAGGTAAGGGAAGTAGCTGTGTTGGTGTGAGGAGCAGTGATGACTGGCATTAGGGGAGTGTCCCTGGGATGCCAGTCATCACTGTCTAGCCTCCCTGAGGTGTTGTGGGACCAACTAGATGAAACACCTATGAAAGGAGGTTCCCACCTGATGACCCCAGAAACATGTTAGCTGTCACTGCTCACCGGTTTAGAAAGTCTAGTTGTGCCATAACAGTGTAGCATTAGGTTTAGGAGGTTCTTTACTGGTTGCAAATCCTTTCTTTGAGGCCAAGCTTCTTGTGTTTACGCTAAAATTTTGTCTAAACCTTCGAAGCATATCATAAAACTGGCATTTCTTCAGATCACTATAGTTTTGTTTACAATCTTGACAAACATATCAGGTTTGGCATTTGGCTTTTTTTGTATTTAAATGACCACATTTACTATAATGTTTATGAGATATTCAGTATTCAGTAAGCAGCTCAGTTTCATTTCATGCTTGTCTCATGTTCAACTATAGCTACACTATGGCCTTGTGCTTGGGTGCATTTCAGCTTCATAAGGTCAGTTATGCAGACCTTGGTCGCCATAACTGCACAGCGATATTGCCCAGCTTGGCCCATTGTCGTTTTGCTATCTGATGAAGTACGAGCATACCATACACAAACGCAGTTAGTGCGTACAGTGTAATGTGCATCTGTGGTGTGCTTTGTCTGTATGGGCATGTTTAGATAGAAATTTATTCACCCCATGTTGTTTGGGTGGCCTGCTGCTGTTTTCTGGTAACCAGCGGAAGATTAAAGCAGGCAGTGGTGCGTGAGAAACGCCCCCGCACCAGCTTTCAGAATACCCGCACACGTATTTTACACTAACGATCACTATGGGTTAAAAAAAAAAGTATGCATATGTACACATTTGCACACTACAAACATGGACAAACAGACATGGGCCTCTATTTCAATATAAGCACCTCAAATGCATTTATTCAAACGCGGACTTTGTTGTGCATTAAGAGATTTTTTTTTCCCTCTTCTGTAGAGACTTTGTTCCTCGTCTTTTTCCCCCTCCCGCCTCCTGATCTGTTAAGCTAGACAGGGAGTATTTGAAGTTCAAAAAAAAAAGTGCTGTTCAAAGGCTAATTTCCCAAAATACAAATAAGCAGGATTTCAAAAGATGATTTCAAAGACTAAAAATGACAAAGTTAACTTTCCCTGTTCTGCTCAGATAAAGCCTGGAGAGATTTTTTTTGAATGACACTATTGTCTCTCTGTTTTGCTCTCTGTAATTTATATATTAATTTTTTGAGTAGCTGATGATTTTTAATTTTTTTTTCACATACTTGCTTGCTTTTTGCGATGACATTGTAACAGCACTGTGCTGGTTTTCAGTTCCATTTCTCCGGTCCTGCTCTTCTAACATCCATTCTATTCATTCTTAGTGAGTATATTCTGCACCTGGGTTACAAGATCAATTCAGTTACAATTACTGACCCAGGCCGGCCACTCTGCTAAACATTGTAACACCGAGCATGAAACATATTCAGGGTCTCATGCTCGGCTACACCAGAGCCTACTCTGACATGCATTTTAGTCCCAAAAATGTAAATATCACTTTTAAATATCAAATATAGCTGTCAATCTCTAACATCAGGATTACACATTGATTAAAATGCATTCTGCATGAAAATGCAATACAGTTCATATGCATCACCTCAGGTTTAGGCCTGAATTTTGTGGGCAGTGAGGGCTTCTTCCTAAAAAAGTGACCAAAAGTAGGCTCACTTGAACATTTTAACATATGAAATACTAATGTGGCTAAACTGCTGTGGTATAGTTTTACATTCTAATTAGCATTACTAAACCTCTTATGGAGGAGGCTGGGGTAGATGGAAGGGTCAACAAATCATGTGACTTGGACATGGGTGGCTGCAGTTTGCTTCTTGTTTTACCTATTGGCAGCCTATGTTGCTGTCTTTATTAAACCGAAAGCTTTTTAGCTTTTTGTCTAAACCTTTAACTAAAGCAGATCATAAAACTGTCATTTCTTAAGACCACTGTAGTTTTGCATCAGCCCAGGTTTGGGCTTGAATTGGTCAAGACTGAATGCATTAAAAATTTCAAAAAAAGATGCATGTGCTGACCTTTTGAAAGGACTTTAGACAGCATAATATAAATATAATAATAATAATAATAATAATACATTGGTTTTATATAATACTTTTCTAGACACTCAAAGACGCTTTACATTACATTATTCATTCACTCCATACTCGATGGTGATAAGCTACATATGTAGCCACAGCTGCCGTGGGGTAGACTGATGGAGGCAAGGCTGCCAGGCTGCTCCATCGGCCCCTCCAACCACCACCAACCACTCACTCTCACACTGCATCCACCCAGGCTTCCTGGTGTTCCCTCACGGTCTCCTATCCAGGTAGTGACCAGGCCCAACCTTGCTTAACTTCCGAGATCTGACGGGATCAGGCATCCACAATGTAGTATGGTCACAAATGGCCATGTATATATGTATACACACACACACACGTATATATTTGTACTGTGTATATAAATTGACTGTAAAAATGTTCAATATTTTATGTTAAATGTTTAGTATATTTGATCTTACTTGTGTATGTGTATCTGCCTTCCAACTGAATGCCTGAAAACACACACTCCGAACAGTCGCTTTCTCCGTGTTCGCTGACCTGTATACTGACCCGTGGAAAGGACTGTAACTACAGAGTGTTTCTGCTCAGTGAGGTGGCACATAACATTAACACAATAGGAATGACGGCGTGGAATAACACATCACTCTGCACTTCTTGTGTGAAGTGTGAAACTGAGCTTCAGCCAACATTTGGTGTTTTAGTTTTTATTGCATATCGCGTTGTTTTGTGTATTGTGCGGACAGGTTTTTTTTGCTTGAATGGAATGGATTGGATCAAGCTATGGTCTGAAATTGCAGTTTTTGGGAAAGTAGAGCCATACAAAGTACGCTTGGTTTGCTACTTTATGAATTGTGGCAAATTGCAACCCCAGTTACAGTTTTACAGTGATTTACAAGCACAAATACACAAGTAAATACACCAGAATAAAGCTAGTGTAAAATGTAAAATTGCCATCCTATCAGCCAAAAAAATCTCATAACAATGGCACGCATCCCTTGATATATATATATATCATTTAATGCATTCTGTTCTGTCTCTCCTTCTCACTTTATTTCTCCCTTTCTGTTGGCCTGTTAGTGGGACAGCTGAGCAGAGCGCCTGTGATAACTGCCATTAGCATGCCACTAGTCGGGTGTTAATATGCAGTTTCTCTGGGATGGCATTTTGCACCGTGTTATTACCGCTGTCCAGATGTCACCGGAAGGGTCGGCCGGGCTGCATGAACGTGTGTGTGTGTGTGTGTTTGCGGTTTTCACAGCCCCACTCTCTCTACCAGACCCGCTCACGTTTTCCCTCCTGTTCCACCTCCGCCATCCTCGCTTTGGCATTCATTTTCCTCATTCGGCGCGGTGAACACTGTTCTTAGAGATTTCCTATAATTTTAGCTAATTTCACACAATTTTGTGGCTTCAATTTATTTTTTTTTTGCCTCGTCTCTGCTCCCCATTGTGCTCACGCAAGAGTGAATTCCGGCTTCTGGAGACTTCCCTGCCTTTGTGATTCACATCCTCCTGTATTAAAACATATTAACTCTTCAGCGTGTGCATACTTGCATGCATGTAGGTGCTTTTTTTTTTGTACTCATACATCCCATTTACTCTTTCATGTCTCTCTATGATCGCCATTATATGCAGCCGAGATGTTGGTCTATTAGCAGATACTGTATTGTTCTCTGTGGTTGGGATAATCTGTTCCCTAATTGCCTGGACAGACAGGGAGAGGTCCAAGCTCCATTTGGCCAGTCCATTTCACACAGAGTTGTTTCCCCGTCATTTAGCAGGTGAAGCACATTACACATCTGCTAAAATGAGCGGAGGATGTTAGATCGGAAAGGACCCGTACCAGTCGTGGCATTGTGACAGCGTCTGTAGAATGATAATTTGTGGTGGAATGAATTTGTATGATGAAAACCTATATTTGGAACAAACATTCTGAAGCTCAGGTCAACCGATATGTACAACTCTTATCTGCCTTCATATGCTGTTTATGTAGAAACGTGTTGGTAAAAGGTTAGACACAGTCTGGCACCATGTTCTAGTAAATATAGCATTTGTATCAGTTTCATTGGTTGAATTTATGAGGGGAAGCAGAGCTGCTACAAGCTGGTTTGGGGTAAAAAAAAAAAAGAGGCAGTACACAGGGGAACGCTACCATTAGACACTTGATGTTTGCCGCCGCATTCCGCAGGCCTGTCAAATAAATGTTCATTGAACTTTCAGTCACTCCCCAGCCCTTTTATTTGCGTCGCATCCAAATTGGGTAAAGAAAGACAGAATCCACAATCAGTGTTCCTACCTATCAATTCACCTTCACAAGAGTGGAAAGTTGTTTCATCACCGCCTCAAAGTCGATACATGGGGTTTTGTGGAAGGTGCATTGCACAAGGTGAAAAGTGACTGATCCAAATTCAGGAAGTTTGCTTTGTGCTGCAGCACAACTTTTCTGCATGCTCTTACAACAGCAAGGGACAAATAAGATTTTAACTGAAAGGGGCATTGTATCGATTAATATGTCAAATAATCTGGGTTAGCTTTGCCAAGTGTGACATAATGGCAGTACTTGAATTTTATTGTCTAGGTTTGGAGACAACAAATTGATAAGGTTTCACCACAAACTTGGGCAAACAGAAATTTAAAGTCTCTCTCTAGTCATTGATTTAACCCCTAAAAACCCATCGCTGTGTATTAAAATTACATTTTTAGACTTTTTTTTCTTGGAAATCATCCTTTTCTACCTTAAAATGGCTTGGATGGAACTCTGCACTTACAATTGTCCTTAAGCATAGTTAAACTACTCTACGCTACACATCAGCAAGTTGTAGAAGTGGAGTTCAAGAAGGTGTGCCTGGATTGAACAGATTCTGAAAAACAATGTTGATGCATCACTCCAACGCTGGTTGATGAACACCCCAACCGGTCGAGGCAGATGGCCGCCTTCCCTGAGCCTGGTTCTGTCAGGTTTTTTTTCCTTCCCCTCCCTACCCGACGGGGTTTTTGGTTCCTTCCTACTGTCTGGAATGCTTGCTCATAGGAAACTCAAAAGCAACTTTGGATTGCTGGGTATTCTGTTCTGTGTATAATTCGAAGGTATGTACCTTAATATGAATCCAATACAGAAACGTTGATAGTGGACAGGATTGGTTCCCTTAGGTTTGTCACATATGGAATCTCACAAGCCTACATGTTTTGTTGACTGTCATTATTAGACTGCAGTTTCAAAGTGGAAATGCTCAGCCATGGCGTTGACCGTTTATGTCAATCATATGGACATGCTGACAAAAAACATGATTTTCACCAAAGGGGCTCTTCAATAACCAAAAGAGACTAATACCATCAGTAGTGGGAAGTCAAGGATCTATTGCTTTTAGATCTTTATCTCTCTTTCAGTTTTGACCATCCCAACCTTTCCGAAGAACCACTTTTTTAAACATACCAAACAGTATGGTTTTGACCACTAGTAGCACTCGCAAAGTTTTTATGAGGGGCCCATGTTTCGGTTGTTGGTGCAACCATGCAAAGTCCACATAGAAAAAAAAAACCTGAGGAAGAAAATTCCAAATTTTTGGCATCAAGCCAAGCCAATGTGGTGCCCTCGGCGAGATTTTGTAAGGTGCCTCCCTCCATCAGCCATTTTCATATACTTTCTGATTTTGTGGCGCCCCCTGGAGGCCATGGTGCCCTTAGCATTTGCCTATCTTGCCTAATGGATCAGCTGGCTCTGGCATCAGGGATACACAAAATGCCTTTTTGTATGAAACACTGAAGTTAAACAGGAAAAAAAAAACCCTATGATACCTTTAGGGTCAGTTTTTAGTGACTCGTTTTTAAATGAGGTTTTCTGGAAACTACATTCTAATCCGAGACAGTGGTTCTGATTCAGTTTTTGTGACTTTAAGGTCTCTATTCTCGGATAAAGCCTCAGTCAGAGTGGCTTGTTTGTTCCAGTTTGGCGATGCTTGTTAACAATCCTTGTTGTCTGCAATGTGTTACTGTGTCAACTTGCATGACTTGCTCATGTCAGAAGGTTTTGTATGGAATAAGTATGTCTCTATGAGCAATGGGCCTGCCCTGCTCTCAGCCATAGCCCTGGGGCATTGAAACCTTCCTCTCTCTCTCTAATTCATTTTTGCCTCTTCCTCTCTCTCTGACTGATGGTCTCGAATTTGGGGAAGCATTCAGCTGCAGAGTACAGATTCACCCCCAAGCTTACATTTGGCCTCTCCAAGGTGGCTGAGGATTCCCAATAACACACTATACCTCGCATTTCCCTGGCACTCAATGGAACTACTGTATTTAATGTCCAAGAACTCGCATCGAGAACAAAACGAGGTAGGAATGAAGCAGAGCTGAGGTGTGTGCCTGTGTGTTTCCCAATGCACCACTGATGTTGTGGAAAAAGGAAAAAATGCCACAAAGAAATGCCAACTAATCTCACTACCAGACACACGGAGCACAAAAGCTCATCTCAACTTTGGTTGCCATCCAGGTCATCTCTCCCTCCCTCCCTGTCCTTCCTCCCTCCATCTTTTACACTCTCTCAGCATGTCAGGCCTGATGTGAGAGGAAATATTGTAGAGGGCAGAGGCAGCCCAAACAATGAGAGATACACAACCTCCCCTAATTTAATCTTACAGCAGATGGCAAAATGTAACCTATGGCCCTGACAGATTGCTGTTTTGGTAAAGCCTTCCAGCAGTATCCGGAAAAAAAAAAAGTGAGAGAAGCAGACGGGTGAGGTTGAGAGGAACTGAAACGGTGGAGGCTGGAATACAAAGATGGAAGAGAATCTCAAGATGAATATCTGAGAAGGAGTAGCTGAAAAGTTGAGCGAGTAAAAAAAAAAAAGATAAACCTAAAGACCGTCTGATAAAGTTTTAAAAAAGCGGAGCCAGGAGTCGAACCTGACAGATTTAAAGAAGATCAACAATCTGAACTTGGCTGGGTCAAACGGGAATACGCGGAAACTCAGGAGAGAGATGTCAGGAGCCATGAAAGGCCAATTAGGAGCAAAACCAGAATGGCGGCGAGCGGTATGAAGCGAGATGAGACGGAGAGCAGGAAAACAACTCAAAGCCGGATTATAATTATGAATGCGATCCTGTGATCACTTGTCATCTGTGATGCAGATGATGGAACAAGTTGAATGGGTTTTAATTAGGCATGCTATTTGGAGGGCTAGCCTTCCTTAACCTGCATCAGTGCTTTGTCGGGATAACCTGATACACTTCTCACTTCAGCGCCGAGTATAAAAAGATGAACCCAGATGAGATAAACAGGGGAAGAAAGACATGAATTACACAGTCGCACATTAGAGTGACGACGCGTTTTCTTTTTTTGAAAGGAAATTTTAACCTCAAACGACGATCTGCTAACGGTGTTGGAATGTATGATTTATAAAGGAAATGCAGCAGAGCAGCACCAGGGTCAATATTAACTGATTTATCATCAAGGATAAAGAGAATATTATTACAAAATTCATGTATGGAGATCTAAAATACATGAGAAGATAAGCACACACAATAAAACGCACAAGCAAATGAACATGATGAACAAAACAACGAATAAAAATAAGATTTAAAGCCATATTAGTTACGTTTTTGGCTCATCAGAGGCAAAGAAGAAATAGTGATGGCAAACGGTTGCCGAGTTACGCATCCAGCAACATCAGCATCAGTTTCAGTCTTTGCCAAAGCTCCTAAATGCTACCAGCTAATTGCTAACTTGATCCGGCTGCCATTCGCTACTTGGGTTGGTAGCATATTGAGCTTTCGAAACAGTTAAGCTGCTGGACGTAAAGCCCAAACAATAGGATTAAAGGTGCTGTAGCGCTCTGCTGCCGGGCATGTAAACAAAACAAGGAGATTAAAGATGCTGTAAATCTCAACTGTTGGGTGGTAGTACTGCAAGCCAAACCTCTCACATAACATGCTCAATGAACTTCCGGTTATTATAGCAAATGTTGACGAGCGCAGCTTTAATGGACTGTTTAAATTACTCTTTAGATACCTTCAGATGTGCCGTATTGTCCCACCCTAACCTAAATGACAGATGTTGTACAGGCACAGAGCAGTATGACAACCACAGATAACAGTTAGTGCATTTATCCATTTATTCATGCACTTATTCATCTAGCTTTGTTAAGCAGATCATTTGTATTCAGCACCAAAGCCCTCTTTTTCCTCTGCCAACTGCATTTTAAAATACCAACCTGAGGAGACGACCTACAAGCAGCTGAATAATGTCACAATCTGTGGTTATAACCGCTGCCTTCTCGCTTCTTCCCAGCTCCAGCTATAGGAGAATCAGCTCAGGAGTATAGGTAGTAATCTAAGTACATGCAAATGAAGCCGCACAAGACTGCTGGTGCTAATGAAGTGTTGTGTTGCTGTGGGAGGACATTAGTACCTCAGGCATTGTTTTGTGTATTGAGAAGGGCTTTAATCTGCTTCTCCAGGGTACCCTAGAGCCACCAGAGTGCGTTTAGCGGGTCGGCCCCCAACACCTGCCTCCACAACTGCACGTTTTGCTGCGCTTGTTGATTCATGCTGTTATCTCAACATTATGGTATCGAGCAATTCTTGAGGGGTTCCCGGAGACAGAGGGGAGAGGAAGTCATTCTGAATGATAACAAACCGGTAATTTCTGAAATAAACTAACACATGCTTCGTGCTAATTGAGTTCCAGTGGCTGTAAGTGAGTTTGAAAAGGTTAAATTGGCTTCGCCAAACTGCAGATTTACACAGCCAGAGTTCCATTCACAATGCACTGCTGTGTTTCCTCACTTCAAACAGCTTTAGACTTGTCTGAGGCTGTGGCTTACATTGCTGTGAATTTTATTAACCAAATAATCACCATATGAGGCTGATTATTGTTTTGAGGCCCACACATTTTTGCATCTTCGGCGCACTGTTTTATCTTTTAATGATCACGTCTTTCCATTTGACTTTGATAACTTAATTGGAGCGGGTTGGCATGTTTTATGGAGACATACAGAAATGAAATGAAAGCTATTAATATTCCCAAATGCAAGCTTCTGTCCCAATTAGGGAGATGTACATGAAACCATTTTATTTCTAATAGGGGGCCAGTTAAGGTTCACTCTGTGAGACAGAATGCTTTTATTTTTTTACCCAGTTTCCCTTGCTATTTAGATTTAATTGGTTTTTAAATAGATCAAACAGAATGCAAATGATAATATTATCTGTAATGTGACAATGGATGTTGTCATTCATTATATATACTTGGAGAAAGAGGGCATCCTCCCTTAAGTTCCCTGCCCCTTTACTCCCAGGCAACGTCTGACTGATCCTTGATCAAGGCGTCGAATTTCTACCAGATCAAGAGCTCCTGGTCTGTATCTACAAGCTGTAGCAAGCATGATAAATATGGGTTCCATGAGAAATAAATTATGACAAAATGTTGATAGATACACGGAGCTCCTGGCTTAGAGGTCCAGTGCAATCAGGACATTGTTATCTAACAATCTGTCAAGTATTTTAGCAGAATAGACAGATTTGCTCAAAGACGCATGTCAGAAATGCTGCAGACACAAATTTGACTTTATGGAAATGTTATTGCATCTGATTTGGGAGATTGCTTTTTCGTGATGGGAGTATTGATTGCCAGTCATGAGCAGGTGCACGGGCCTGATCACGTTTGTACACCAGATCATTCGAGAAATGTTTATGAATGATTGCTGTATTGCTGATCAATATGGCAGCCACACATTCCATTAGGCTAGCGATTAGCTGTACCAGCGCCAAAGTAATGTTATTTTTTTGGTGGGGTTTTCTTTCCGGACGGATTTACCAGACACAACAACATAAATCATTTCAGGGGTTTCAAATTTACCATCATGTGCGGAGCGGACTTTATCAATTACAAATGCGGAGAAAGTTTCCGAAGACTCGCATCAGCTCAAGGAGGCGAGCTTTGAAAATAGTTTCCACGAGCAGGACTGTGTTAAACCTGTAACTCGGGAGCAGCAGAGGCGCGAGAAGGTCAGAGAACAGGAATGTTACAGGCAGAAAGGAATGCAGCAGGGGTGGGTCGGCCAAAGAGAAATGGCAAGGCACAGTGAGGCGTCCTTCATGTTTCATGAGGCCCTCGGCTGTTTTAAGTTCAGCCTCTAGGCTTGACCTCCACACTGACAGCAAGCTCCAAAGATCTGCGTTAAAACTTTCAGCAGGAGCTGAGGAAATTTCACATGCCCTTGGCTTTTGTAGATAACTCTTTCACCAATGTCCATCACCTCCACCAGGTGTGAGTTAACTGAAATATCCAGACGGTCAGAATCGCGCCTCTTTCATCTTTCTTTTCTGTTCTTTCTTTTGACTTCTCAGGGATAAGGAATGTGATTGCGGTTGGCAGAATGAAGGAAGTCATTTGCAAATCAGGGACAAGATTCATCTAAGACGTACAGCATTCAGACGGATAGGGCAGTAAGTAAAAAGTTACTTGTTCAAATAAAGCTGTCGGGGTAGAGGGAAAACATCCTCTAATCTCACCCCCTGTTCTCCCCAACAACTAGTCTGAATGTGTGGAAGCAGATTTATGTAAAAGAGAATTCACGCTCCGTGTTTGCTTTTCTCATTTCTCTTGGTTTAACAGTCCAGGTAATGTTTTTCACTGTGCTTCCTTGTATGTTGCTTTTTGGAAGCAATTCAACACTTAATTAAGCAGAGCTGTGGGTTAGGAGTTCAGAACTTTGTTCCTGTTTCGTACATAATTACAGTTATTTTAAAAAGAAAAAAAACAGAAAGGGAGAACAAAAAGAAGCCAAAATAGGGGAATTGCAGACCTGGAAAATGAAGTTTTTAGCATTTAATTCACTGACAAACACAATTTTAGTGGGTAAATACGGTGATTTCTTTTTCAATCAGTGAGTAAAAATACAGAAATCTGAGTAGATTTTTAATTTCCTGAATGTTAAGTCTTCATACCAACTCCCAAAATTGCAAAATGAAAAAAAGACTGGCAAGCACATAACATCACATGAAGTACGATATACAAAAATCAATCTTACAACAAGAAGAGCATTATATTCTGGGAGGAAGCACAATGCATGAAGTACAGTAGTCCCTCACCATATCGCGGTTCACTTTTCGTGCTCTCACTGTATCACGGATTTTTAAACTGTATATAAAATAAGGTGAGTAGACGCATGTATGGAAAACGCAGCTACGGCCGCTTCCGCTTGAGCTAGTCGGTCGCTGATTGGCTGGCAGTGATGGAAGCCAGCCAGAACCAGCAGTACCACATAGTGAGTGTTTAATGGAAATGACCGTCAGAGAACCGGTAACAGTCTGCAGGATGTCCTCGGTGTCTGCGTGTTTAAAATACGGCAAAGTCTTTTCTGAAGTGGGCGTTTCAAGCTGATCCCTGCGTTGCTAGTTCCATTATCGGACACGACTGCAGAAGCTCCTCTTGATGGATAGGTTTGAAGTGTAGAAAGTGTTTATAAGAGTGTGGGAAAGGTTAATAACAGTGTGGGGAGGGTTTATAAAGCCTTAAAACATCCATCCATCCATCCATTGTCTATACACCGCTTAATCCTCTGTCGGGTCCTGGGGGGCTGGAGCCTATCCCAGCCGACTCAGGCGAAGGCAGGGGACACCCTGAACAGGTCGCCAGCCTATTGCAGGCTACATAGAGACAGACAACCAAGCACACTCACATTCACACCTACGGACAATTTAGAATCATCAGTTAACCTCAGCATGTTTTTGGACTGTGGGAGGAAGCCGGAGTACCCGGTGAGAACACACGCATGCACAGGGAGAACATGCAAACTCCACACAGAAACATCCCAGGCGTCCTAACCGGGACGCGAACCGGGGACCTTCTAGCTGTGAGGCTACGCTGAGCCACCGTGCAGCACTGCCTTAAAATATGTATATAAATAATAAAACAAATATAAGGTCGCTACTTTGCGGATTTCGTCTATGGCGGGGGCGTTCTGGAACCTAACTCCCGAGATAGACTATACACATGTATGGGTTGAAACATGACATTTGTTTTAATATATTAAGAGCAGTTGATGTTCAGCAAGTTGATAATTGTTGACTTCTGACCTGCATGCTGCACATTGTACCATGATCTACCCAATATATATATATGTACTGTGATGGAAACACATCCCCCATATTTTCTCTACTACCTGCTCCATCCAATATATACAGGCTATTCACTCAGCAGCTGAAAATTCAATCTTCCTCCCACAGTTTGCTTTATTTACTTTCTGTCATCACAGCTTCTTTCTTTCTTCAGTCGGAGGAATATCTGAGTCGAGGTTAGTGTGACATCCGAGGCACCTCCACAGCCGCAGTGACACGGCAGCCATCCCGATGCCCCGCTTTTCTTCTTGCCTGCTAATATCCTGTGAAATCCAGCAAACTTAATTTGAGGGAAAGGAGCTGAACCTGAACTAAGCGGATTGAATTAATAAAATGTATTTTCCATTTAACGGTTTGATTTCTCCAAAGCCTGTTTACAGCCGCCGAATGATCTGCCTTTAAGTGAGGCGCACGCCCAAATCTGCTTACAGTTGCCTAAATCTATTATCTGCGCTCCACCTTATGGCTCGTCACTGACTCGGCGTCTTAACGTGTGTGTGTGTGTGTGTGTGTGTGTGTTTGCGAGCGAAGGCGTGTGCGGCGCCACGATGTATTGTCATGCACATTGGAGGTTAACAGTACAAAATAAAGGGATGCTCACCCAAGATATGCTGTTTCATCAGCGGCTGAATGCATTTCCACAGAGAGAGAAGAGGCATTGAACAGACTATACCAGCCTGAGTTCATTCACTCAGGAGGTTTACAGTAACCGGAAAACAACTTTTGGGTCATTTAGTTTTTAATTTAATACTGAAAGAGGTCCTGTTCCAAATTGTACGCAACACCGTAGAAATAAAAAGCCTCTGAACTCGAGTTTTTTGCTTATTTTCATGCTCGGCTTCCATTGCAGGATTACACGATCTGTGTGATGAGAGACTTCCTCATCTCTTTGAGCTTGTGAAACATTTTCAAAACCAATTGGACACACTAAGTGCGCGGTGGTCAAATCAGGATCCAGGTAACTGCATAGTAAAGCCATTTCTTTCTCTTTTTTCTGCGTGATCACGTCGGCATGTAGATGATCGACTAGCTGCCATGATCGCCTACCATTTACAGCTGCAGAAAGGCTTCTGGAAACAAATCCCCTCTCTCCACCAGTTTTTAAATAAAGCTGAGTCATAACACTTCCCAAACTTAGCTTAACCTTTATTTTATGTAGCTTAAAGTTCTACTTCTAAATGGCCAGTCTGTCATTTGAAACTCTAAGAAGGGGAAGTTCATTATGTATCCTGGTGGTTACCAACCTTTCTCTTTTGTGACCCTCTTAAGAGGAGGAAGTGTCTGCTTTAAATCCTTGCTGTGGGCTGCACGCTCTCAGTGACCACTTTAGTACACCTATAGAATGAGGGAGAAGGAATGTTAGGAATTAGGAAAGTGAAGTAGAGTTAAATATCCCTTGGCGTCACATTTAAATGCACTGGGTATCCATAAGCGTCATTTGTTTAACAGAAGGGTAGCTGGATAGACCCATACAACTTGGCTTGCATCAGAAAAAGTCACCCTAGTATGTAACCAAATCTTCTTCGCTGGTGTTGTTCCCTTTGTAACATCCACAAAGATGTATTTTACCAACGGCGTTGAGGATTGACACGGATAACATCGACACCAAAAGACGCTTTGTGCATGTTTCTGAGGCATCGTCGGCTTTAACGAAAGAGCCCTGGAAATGAGAACAGGTTGAAAAGCCGCCATTAAAACAAACAAAGCCCTGAAAAAACAGACTAATTTCACGAGGGGATTTTTTTCTCCCTGCTTTTCTATTCTTTTAATCAACTTGAGACCCTTCAGAAGTATCTTGCTGCCTCCTGTGGGGTTTTGATCCCCAGCATGGGCAGCGTCGATCTCATAGACGGGCTTAAATTGGCGTCCATCTGCATGTTCCTGACCAACATTTCACTGCGGAGACGACAGTTGCAACGGCTAGGCTGCCCTCACGAAGCTCATTTAAAACCCTTAAAATGAAACCAAAGCAAGCGATAATCTTGACAGGACCTCTAAAGGTAGTCGTACAGTGCTGTGGATGTATCTCTAAGGGTTTCAACCTGGGTTATTTTTGAGGCTGGGGGCCCATGAAAGAAAATCAATTTGAGTCCCTTTTCAGTGTTTTGATTCTCTTAGGTAATTGAAACTGCATGGTCCAGAGCCTCTTTTAATATTAACCGAAGGTGCCCCGGATGCTAGAACTTTTAACAAAAAAAGAAAAAGGGAAAAAAAAAAAGCTAATTTGGCGCAGTGCTTCAGATTCGACTTCATTAATTTCTCCTAGGTGAATGGGGACAAGTGATGAAGGCCAAGTACATCAAATCATACTCCTTGCTTGTTCCTATTATGTCTCATGATGAGCATAATTACCTCCGTGCCCCTCCCATTCATCAGTCAAAGGAAAGGGGACACGGCGTCGCTGGTCTGAATGAGGAGCCGAATATTTTGTTTGGGAAAATTTGATAGGGGTCAACGTTATCGAAGAAAGTGAGACGACTGTGGCGGTTTTTCAGCAAAAAAATAACTGAAAACGGACGCTTTACGACGCCTCTACTAAATGTTTAACAGTGAGAGTGTGTTCCGGAGTCCTTGGATTTTACTACATTGATTCCCTGGCAGTTTATTGGAAACCTGTCCGTGGCGGGTCAAGCAAACTCGCTGCAAAAGTCCGCTTTTATGAAGACGCCGCGGAACGAAATGAGCAACGTTCAGCCGCTGACGGTTCAATCCGCCAGGTAGCTGTCAACAAAAATGCTGCGCAATCTATCCAGGTTCAATTCTGACCTATCCCTGACATTTTCACACACCGGCGCTCTAACTCAGTGTTATGCAGACATCGACTTCATGTGGGTTATTTGTCAGCGAAAATGGGCAACGCCAGCAGCTTCAGGCTACTCTTGGACATGAACAACATTAAAAAACAAGTTAACTGACACCTGAGATTTGTTGTAAGCAAATGTATTTGTTCTTGCTGCGGCCATTAAGCCCCAACGATATATTGTCTCACCAGAAATTGCAACCTGACGTCCAGCTGAATGCCTCAGAAACAGCATGACAGCAGATTGCGGGCATAGGAGGTGGTGGGGGTGGGGATGGAGATACAGTACCTGTAAAGGGTATTGAAGAATAGCAACAACAAAGTGACAAATCAACCAGTGAAAATCGAAGCAGCGGACAGCTCCCAGTGAGTGACAGGGGAAGGCCGAGCACTTTATTCTCACGTCAGGCAGGAAATCCTCAGCATTCGTGGGCGACGACGTGGTTTGGGTATAAAGCGGCTTCTCTTGGTCAGAGCGGACATTTCAAGTTAAAGGTCTCCTCGGGCGACGTTTTTGTTTAGTGCAAAATCATTTTGTCATGCAAAGAGTTACAGTGATGCACTAAAAAGTAAAGAAATCAAAGTGGGCCGTTTTAGTGGACTAAACTGCCAGGGATGGGAATATACTAACCCTTCACTGAGCTTTTCTAAAGGACTGGCTGTGTTGTAAAGTAGTGCCAATAAGACAGTTTGCCAATAAAGGATTAAGAGCTTGGGCTATCTGTTTTGGCAAAAAGGGGAATTAAGTGCAGAGGTACTTCTGAGGATGAAAAATTGAGGTGCGACAGAGGACGAGGTGGTAAATTTTGGGTTTCATTTTGGTCTTGAAGACAAGCATGGTGTCAGTAAGAAGACCCATGATGGATTTAGCCTATAGCAGATACAGTGTGATGCACTATAAAGCAACATCTATAGCACAAAATAAGATCAAATGATGTTTTACAGTTGTTTTCGTTCTGTGTTTCAGAGAGCTGTCACTTACAGACACCTTAGAGTTATGCCTTATGGTGCATTTTGCAATTTAGTACATTTTTATTAACAGTATATTTTACACTTTATTGTGCATTTTGTACTTTAGTCTGTTTTTCTAATATATTAATCTTATACTTTATGTATTTCTATTGTGATGGAGGTCACTTTACTCTTTCTGCTTGTTACTGGAACAACAGAATTTCCCCTTGAGGATCAACAAAGCATTTCTGTTCTATATTCTGCTCTACGTAAATAATGAGTTCTGGGGGTTCATATGTAACAAACATAAGGAACTAAGGCGGAATCCGGTTCAAACATAAATGACTGAAGCACTCTAGTATTGTAACTTGCTATTGTGTAGCGTTGAGTAGTTTTTAGTAGTTTTATCGAGGTACACTACATAGTACCAATGAGATCAATGTCATTCACTTCACCTGTCAGTGGTCAGAATGCTGTGGCTGATTGGTGTATATAGAAACAGTCTGCATTTCTGAGGACTGGACATAACCCAAGTAGTCAATTCCACCTGCTTCCAGTCTGTGTGCTAAGCTAAGCTAACTGGCTGCAGCTTCATCTTAATTAGAAATCTATGAGATGAGTGTCAATATACACATCCAACTTGCCAGCAAAAAGCCAAATTATTGCTTTAACAAAACCAGCATTACCTATCTCATGGTTTGATGTAATGCATTCCACATGGTTCACTATTTTCTGTTTGGAGTTGGAGAAAAAACCAGCAATAGCCTCGTCGGGGCAAGGACACAGTCAGCTGGACAATTACATTTTAGGAACACCTCTTGCACTTTCACTCTCAGAATTTGGAAAAGAGCAAATCAAATATTCAATTTTAAACACATTTGTGCACCAGTTTGAATTTAAAATGCGAGAAGAGGTGACAGCCAGACCAGTCAGAGTCCTATTAATCAAAATACTGTGACTACTGGCAGTTTTTCATGAACTCTTTTTTTCTTTTTGCACAAGCTGTTGCATTGAAAAAAGAAAAAAAAAAGTGTGATTTCCTATATCACACAAACGGCTAGTTTAATTACATTCAGGTCAGCCATGGCAGTTAAGTGATCCTGTCCCATTAAGTGATCGCTCCCATCTGCACCTGCAGATCACAGAGTATCAGACAAAAAAGGCGTAAAGATGACACATGGGATTCCGCGCGTTTCTTTTAAAGACGTCCTTGTGTATATTCCATTAGTGCTGAAGTGTATTTCTTTAAAAGCTACATGTTTTCATGGCTTTAATTGAAATTCTGCAAGGTCACGACTAGATTTGAAATCACTTGTTTACAACAGCTCCAGGCAAAAGATTTGACTAATTACAGCATTGCCCTGGTCTCACTGGGAGATGGTTTTTTGATGCTTGCGAAAAATGCTTGTAATGGTCTAAATGGAAAACGAACAAAAGGGACGCGGCAGCTCAGTCGCCTCAAGTCAAGATTTTCTTACAATGTGAATTAACGCCACACATCCCTGAAGGCAACGATGAGTTTTTCAAGCCCCGGGAAGGCTCTGCATGTGGATATGGGCTTTGACAGTCGCTTTGGTTCATCAGTCGGCATGAATCAGACATCAAAACATTCATCACAGGGTACTAATCTTGGTGATATGTGCTTCCTGGAGTGTTCAAGCACACATTGCCTGCAAGTATGTTATAGACGGGGCTTGTAGCATTGATTTTACAGTTAGAAACATACAAATTCACAAAGCTACCACAAGCACCGAGTCTCCAACAATCGGCTTACTGTGTTGGTTCGGGCACGCTGCCATGGCTTGTGTGCTTAACAGAAAATGATTCAAAAGCTCAAACTGAGCATGACAGACCTCCAGGGGAACTTTCCCAAACTCTAAAGTTATTTGCACCGGCTGACGGTTGGACCGTGAGCTGCGGTTGTCGGCAGCAGAAGAGCCAATACTTTAGAAAGCTAACTAAGCGAACCCACCTACCTGTTCAACGGAAAACATGCCAACTTCCTTCAGCGCTCACCAGCGGGTGAAAGCCAACCCAGATTCACTCTCATTTTTTTTTTTTTTTCTTGAACCAGCTTGGACGGCTTGGCATTTTTACAGCGCTGTGGCTACCATTTTCACAGCTGTTTATGGTCTGGCACAGGGTTGCTGGAATTTTCTTGGCTGCCCAAAGGTTGTAGCCCAGAAACGTCCCAAAAACCTGCAAAAATAATATTTATACAGGCATGGAGAAATTAATACACCCCCACATACTCCTCATGGGTCATCCGTCTAAGTCAGTACGCTGCTTTCTAAAATCCTGCATACCTTTAACTAATTCCTCAACTACGCAGCCTATTCATTGAGATTCAGATGCATTTAACTTGAGGGTATTTGGTAATCGTCAGCACAAGATTAATTAATAAGATATCACACCCTTGCCATTTTAGACAATTTACAAAAAAAACTGCTATGAATTCAACAGCATCATGTTCTCCTATTTAATGAGTCTACTAATTAACTGAGATGATAGCATACACCACATTGTGGCTGTACCATGTTTTGCCCAGCAGTGCAAAGTTATTTGTTTCCGTTCTTATTTATTTATTTAGCTGTGCACATATTTCCTCCCAGGAGAGATATGTGAAACCTTTTGCCGGATCCCTATCTCTGTCTCTCCCAGAGGATATGGCTGGCTTCTAATGTTTTGAAGTTTTATCTGATTAAGAAAATGAATTTGGGGCTGTGTTTCTGAACACCATTGGAAATTGGCTGTCATAGTTTCACCCTAATTGCAGCTATGCAGTGCTAAAATGGATTAGTAATCAAAAGAGGTTAGATTAATTTTCATTTTCTGGACTGGCGAGAGCTCTCTTATCAAGCATCATCAACAACAACAGCAACAGAAATCTAATGGAAAAGGCTGATATAAAGGTAGCAGTTACTAAATAACTAATACATATTCAGCAAGCATGTTTACAGCTTTAAGATATGCAGATGCCCATGCAGATTCCTTTAAAAAAAACTACAGGTCTTTACAGATATGCACCGATCAGCCACAGCATTCTGACCACTGACAGGTGAAGTGAATAACACTGATCATATTGCTACTATGTGGTGTTCTGATGGAAAACCTTGGATTTTAACATGTGTTGATGAGACTTAGACACCCAATTAAACATTGTCCCACAACAAGCACACTCCCTCATGCAAATGGAAATCCCAAATGTCACTGGTCTACCCCCACAGAAAAATGCACCCCACCACATGGAAAAATCATCAACCAATCAGGAACATGTTGAGGAACATGACAATGGCCCAACATGTTGATTTGACCTCCAAACTTCCTACACCCCATTGTGATCAAGCATCAACAGGATGCAGTGGAACAAGTTGGATTGACAGAGGCCCCAGAGCACCCAAAAGATCCACTACCTACGTCCTGGTTCCAGACCCCATAGGAAACCCTGAGATGTCCTCCTGTCCATGCCCAATGGTTCAGAGCATTTTTTAGCACATAAGGGGGACCAACACAATATTAGTTGGTCATAATGTTATGCCTAATTGGTGTAGATCTATATACAGGTGGTCCTCAGTTTACGAATGAGATCCATTCCTACGATGCGCCGTAAGCCGATTCGGTGTAAGTCGGATTTTATACATAAATTATACCTCAATTAATACCTGAAGTCACTCACACTGTACACAACAATCCTCGATTATCATCCTGACCGTCGAACGACTTAAGCCTAACACGTGGCCAGTGTTCGTCGGCGTTTCTCCTTTTCCAGAGCGCTTCACGACGTCTAATTTCACTTCGGTAGTGATGGCTTTCCTTGTCATCGAAGCACTGCCATCAGAAGAGACTGCCTTAAGCTTGGAAGGCAAAATAAAGGGCAAAAAATTCCACAAAATAGCAAAAACTAAGAGGCGGTTAACACGCAGCAATCAACAATGGCAAACTGAGTGACAGTTTCTTCTTCGTTGGTATGCTGCCTTACTCAGTGTTTCCCCCCAGCCACTGTGTTCGCCACTGCGCACCAGCAACTAGTTGCCAGAATCATATTATTTACGAACCAAACCGCTTATGTCGAAACTAGGTTTTTTAAAGTAATTTATGGGAGTCGTTCATAACCACGAAACGCCGTAACACGAGACCGTTGTAACACGAGGACCTCCTCTAATATTACTATGGATTTTAGGCTAACACTGACACAGTCACGCCAAATGGAAAAAGTGTTTGCTTTAGCTTGATTTCTTGAAATGCAGATCAAGACTGTACAATAAAATAAGCGGTTGCCCAGGACCCCAAATCATAATCCTTTTCTTTCAGTTTCAAGTGGCTGCCTCAGTGCATATCTCATTTTTATATTGACATATTGACCCCAATCCAATTACATACATTTCATAAGACACCACAGAGGTTGTAAATGTCATCAAATTTCCATACCTGAAATGTCATCCGCTGTCATACGCTGTGTGCCCGTGTGTGTGTGTGTGCCAGGCAAGGAAATAAGAATCTAACCAGTGGTGCTTTCATGACCACAGGTTTTTACAAAGCAGTGCATTTTGACATTCAATACAGTATCAAACAGCACCATTGAAGAATGAAGCTTTTGTGTGTTCTCAGATCATACAGTCGCATGTGGTTGACACTTGCGTAGACTGTTATTACTACGAATAATGGATTAAGTTGGTGCTGTGAAGGAAAGCATTCACTTGAAGAGAGGCTAGATGAGAAAGTCTGACAAGGAAACAAAGGCAGAGATACTGGG
Organism: Dascyllus trimaculatus; assembly: GCA_024666655.1. NCBI lineage: Eukaryota > Metazoa > Chordata > Actinopteri > Pomacentridae > Dascyllus > Dascyllus trimaculatus. The sequence continues at coordinate 59,302 of JAMOIN010002025.1, forward strand.
AGTCCAAGGAAGCGCGAAGAAAGGTACGATATAAGACAGGGGGACCTTTCTGCCTCCAATATAACAATTTGCCATGTGTGACGGTCGCAGCAGAAACTGCAGCTTGTTACTACCTGCATGCAGTGACAGGATTCTGTAGGAGACATAGTGGGGAATGGGTGAGAGGAATATAAACCGGAAGAATACGAAAAAATTTGTGTGTGTGTGTTTTCAACTTCTCATTCCAGCAAAATTGGTGTGTTGGAATAAAAGCGTCCATGCAGTCGCTAATGTGGCTGAGCGAAAGCACCAAAAGTAGCTTTGTCCCAGACCTCATGATCGCTGCCCACATGTACGCTTTGTTAAGCAATTCAAGTAGATCTGGTGCTGCGCCCATCGATGGATCGCAACCAGTTGGAGAAACAACAGGCCGAGAAGTGTTTTGTTGGCAGGAATTGTTAATGTCCTCTTTCTGAAAGAACAACGAGGAAAAAAAAAAACGTTGCTCAGCTCGAGTAAGACATGCAGAACTAAAAACTCTTTTGTATGCAGGGCTATGGAAAAGTTTTAGGCACTTTAGAAGTTAGTAGGAACTTGTCTCCAAATTTGCCAAACATGTGGTCAAAATTACGAGGGTGCACATCATAGTGACGATCACATAAACACCAGGGTAGAATCTGGAAGTGGACTGATTTGCAAAACAAATAGAGAAGAGCAAGGTGAGATAATCGATAAAACCAAAGATCATTCCACACAATCAAGGCAAGAGGCGTCAAGGTTTGTCAGAGAGTATGTGATTGTTATCTTCCGGCGTCACTTTAGGAGGGCTGCAGTCAATCTCTTATGCTTGACAAGTCCAAATATTTGTCCGGAGAGGGGATGACGAGTGTCCTTTTTTATGGGCACTATGGACATATATATATATATACAACACACCCTGTGGTGAAGACGAGAGGACGAATGGGAAGATTGAAGAGAAGTGAGGTGGGGTTAAAAGGATTAAGGTCAGAGGGGCAGATTAAGCTCAAATTGATGGCTTGAATTAAGGGGTTAGGTTGGGAATTGGTTCACTGAGTTAACTGCACGGAAGAGCCGAGGAAGGAGAGCTGATGTAATTTATGAACATATTGTATGAATGCGCGTGACTATGACTGGATCTCAATTCAACACCGAAAAAGCTTGTCTTCATTTTTTTTTATTTTATTTTTTTTCCAAAAATAGGGGTTACAGGTTGAGAGTGTGATCTCAGAATGAAGAGGATATTCAATCTTGATGGGGCAAAGGTTGTTAGGGTCAGAGCGGTTGACGAATTTTCAGAAGATTCAAGTAATGTGGAGAAAAAAAAGGCAGCAGGTTCAGAAACGGGTAGGAGGGCCTCTGCTCAAAGAGACGTAGACGTTGCAGATTCAAGATGAAGGTTAAAAGGTCTGTAGGGGGGGCAGGAGCGGGTCAATGGGAGGGGCAAAGGCCCGCTCTCCCTTTCTCTGTGGGTGAATTGCCTTTTGACTCGGAGGTCTATTAAATCTCGCTATCATCTCAAAACCAGTAATCCTGCCAACCGACTGGAACCCTTCAATCACTGCGCGCGATCTCTCTGCAACAGCCAGATGATAGAGTTGGCTCGGAGGGATTTCTGTTTTGCAGGAAGTTTATTTGTGTGGAGCCACAGAGAGTTTCATTTCAGGCTTTAGTATGAAATGAGCGGTTGAATTGCTAATTCACATTTTAAATGAGCATATAACACCATACGCTAGGACTGATTCATAATTCTAAGCAGCCATGATCTGCAAAATCCATTCTATTTGGTATTTGTTTAGTACATATAAGAGTCTAAATATGATGCCACACAATAGATTGGGTGTCCTCAATTCTTACCTCTAGTTTGCCTCGAGATTTCATGTTACAGCAGAATTAGAAGAGGTTAATATAATCAGTACAATTAGAACATTGTCTACCCACCACTTTCTTTTAACGAGACTTCATACATTCAGACTCAGAAAGCGGAGACAGTGACAGTTGGTTTCCGCTGGGAAGGAGACCTGGCCCTGCTGAGCTTCACAGACTCACAAAGCACAGAACGGCTCAACTTTATGCAAATATCCTCTTACGCAGTGCAAGCAACAGCCAGGCGAGAGCCAATCACCGTCATCTCGATTCCAACAGAAGCGGAGGCACAGATCTGTTTACTCGTCCCCTCCGCTAGAAGAAGGAACAAATTGGAGGGAAAGCACTGTCACAGTGTCCCTAGCTTCCCAATTCTCAAGACCAATAAGGTAAAAAAAAAAAAAAGTCATTTCTCTTAGAGGACTCACGAAACTAACTGTGCAACAGGAAATGAACAACTATGTGTTGTGGCTGTGGCAACAACACATAGTTGGGCGGCTGTGGCTCAGGTGGTAGAGTGGGTTATCCACTGATCGCAAGGTTGGTGGTTCGATCCCTGGCCCCTCTGCATGCTGAAGTGTCCTTGGGCAAGACACTGAACCTGAAGTTGCTCCCAATGCCAGGCAGGCACCTTGCATGGTAGCTCAGTCGCCATTAGTGTGTGAATGTGTGAATGCGAAACACATTGTGAAGCCCTTTGAGTACCACTAAGGTAGAAAAAGGTGCTATTTAAGTGCAGACCATTTACCATTTGTGCATGTTGTGGCAGATACGTTGGGAAACAACTGTCCACTCACAACATAGTCTGTAAATTATGTGACAACACAACCCCAGATCCACGGATTCAATATGATCCATACTATTTCACAGCAATCCATCTAAGGTTGACCTTATATTTTAGTAAAAAACTAAAGTGACAATCCCATGGTGGTGATAGCAGAAGACTGAGGACTGCACCACAGTAAATAGGATTCATCCTCTAGGAACCATGAATGAAATTTAATGGCAACTCATGCAATAGCTATCTAGATACAGCCACAGAGTTGGCCTGACTGACTTTAGTAGCTGACATGGCTCATCATCCCAAGTGTTTGACAGTTTTCCTCATTGCCAGTGTTTTTGAACTCGGCAGCTTTCCACTTTCATTTGGGGAAAGAAATGAAACTATCCTCAATTGACAATTAGTCAAATCCAGTTGCACTTCACTGATGCAAGAGGTCTGTGCTAACAGGCCGCGAGCAATGTGATGACTATTTCTTGTTTAATTGTGCATACATGATCCATAAGGCCCACACTCGCATGCAAATGGACCACATCTAAAGTCCTTCTAATATCCTCCCTGACAATAATTACTGGCCATTTCTTGAGCTGCAGAGGAGAGGGAGAAGTACGTTGAGTGTGTCGCTGCCACAAGGTACGGGGCTAATTGCAGCTTCCCTCTGGCGGAGAGCTCATCGTAAAAATGTTATGCAGCAGCCAGGCAGATGGAATTAAATGTAAACTGTGTATTTGGAGAGTTTATGAGTGTTGCCATGAGCAGCCCTAACTGACACTGATGAATGCCTGCCTGTACCTTCTTTAATAAAAATGACGGTTGGATCGCAGCGTGGTCATTTTCACTGACAAATCATCTGATTTATCCCCAGCTACACCCTATTCCCGTTTGACAATTTGCTACCTCAAATGCAAATTGGCTTGTTGCACCTCTCGGTGAAAGGGCTAGACTGATTCTCATAGCTTGTGAGTTGAGAGTTTCCATGTTGTTCAATGGGGCAAATTACAGGGCTTCTCTGGCAACAAATTGACCATTATGTGCACTGGTTCGGCAGAGCCTCAATTCCTTACGCTGCAAAAACCATTGCAAAACTGTGTCTCATAAAATGGTTTCAGTTTTGCCCTGTATACTAATATCATTACAAAAGCATTAATGTAGAGGTTCAGGAACTTTGGTGAACCTGTTGCATTGGTTTTGTCGGTTTTGATTGTGAATGTTTGGCTCCAAGTCTGCTTTTCAGCCTGTTATGACATGCTTTTAGACTTACAGCATGCATTACAGCAATAACTTAGACTTGTTGATATCCAAGCAGCTACACTATTATGTACAGATTTAATAGTAAACTAAAAGTTACCATACAGTGGGCCAGTTGCACAGGACAAATTTCCCATGAAGTGTATCCACACTCGACTTAAAATTGGTCCTTCAGCTAGGTCAGCTCGAAAGTCTTAACCCCCATGCTGTGGTTAAGAGTGTGTGAAAACTAGTTCCCAAGTGAGATGGCAAGGTGAAGTAAATGGCTAAAAGCCATGCATGGTTGGAGCAAGGTGGTGGGATAAACAAAAACACTATCAAATCTACTAAACAAAAAGGAATGGGGGGAAAAAAAAAGAGGCAAAGTGAAGCAATGACAGTTTAAAGAGTATTGTAAAATGATAGCAATGGTGCTAAAAACATCCAGATTGAAATCAAAGACATTTGGAAGAATAGGTGGTGTCACTGAAGGGGTACTTCAGGACATTAGACACAGACAGGGCTGTGAAGATACAGCAGCCAGCCACAACATTCAAACCACCGGCGTAATATTGAGCCGCCAAAACAGCTCTGACCACTTGAGAGGTGGACTTTACGAGACCTCTGAAGATGCCCTGTGGTATCGGGCACTAAGACATTAGAAACAGATCCGTTAAGTCCTTTAAGTGGGGCCTCTATGGATCAGACTTGTTTTTCCAGCACCACAAATGCTCAGTCGAATTGAGATCTGGGTAATTTGGAGGCCAAGTCCATGTCGTGCACTGTCATTTTCCCCGAACCACGGCTGAACAATTTTTGCAGTGAGGCAGGGTGAATTACTCTGCTGAAAGTGGCCGCTGCCATCAGGGAACACGGTTGCCATGAAGGGTTATATGGGGTTTGCAGCAATGTTTAGGCCGGCGGTTTGTGTCGAAGAACACATATACTGTCCCCATGATGTAAAAAAAGAAAAGAGTGATTCATTAGACGAGGCCACCTTCTTCCATTGCTCAATGGTTCAGTTCTGGCACTAGTGTGTCCATTGTAGGTGCCTTTGACATTGGGTAGGGATCGGCATGAACACTCCAACTGGTCTACAGCTATGTAGCCCCAAACACAACAAGTCTTCCAATATCTATAGCATGACACTCTTGCCAGTTTACCGATTATCCTTCCTTGAACAGCTTTTGGTAGCTACTAACCATACATACCATGAACACCCCACAAGACCTGTCCAATACTCTGACCCAGTCATATATCTGTCTCAATTTAGCCCTTATCAAAGTCGCTCAGATCCTTATTCTGCCCATTTTTCCCGCTTTCGACACATCAACGTCAAGAGCTTGAGTGTCTGATTGTTCACTTGCTGCCTAATATATCCCACCCTGTGACATGTGCCATTGTAAACAAGATAATCGGTGTCGTTCAGTTCACCTGTCAGTGGTTTTAATGCTATGGCTCATTGATGCACATTAGACAAAGAATGCTGGGAATAACTGATTTGCATATTCAGACCACTTTTATAGTCGGGACATAAGGGTCACTCCACCCAAATGGCAAATAAGAAACAAATCTAGATGTATCTATCCATGAGCATGGTTTTGATTTGACAAAGCCTGTGTTCCACCCAATACAGAGGTCATCTGACTCACTATGTCACATCAAATTAAATGGAATATCATGTTCTAATATAATGTCAGGCTCAAGGAGAAGGAAGCTAATCCACAATGTTGCTCACAAATTAAATGCTAGAAAGCTAATATCACTCTCGGCTCTCTATAGAGAGTTATCAAAACACACAATATAGTTGCTGTGGAACAGTTTTGCCTGGAGTGCAGAAAGTAATGCTGAGATTAGCCTTAATTGTAATTCCTGTCTCATAACCTCCTAGTTGCCATTTTCCAGCCTTTAGTTTTTGATGTTTCATGCTTAACTTGTTACTCACAACACCAAGCCGAAATAATCCATTCTGATAGAAATCAACAGCCTAACAAGCACAACATCTGCACATAACAATGACGGCGCTGCGTTGACGAGAGCGAAAACCTACATGGCTCATGCACACACACACACCTGAGCTCTTGTTGCTGCGCATGTACGTGAGCAACCCTGTTCAAGTGATGGATCCGGGAGACTTTTAATGAATTAAGTCGCCTTTAGTTTGCTGTTGCACATCCACAACTTAATTCTCATTGTGCACACGATCAGCTCATTAGAAATGCACAGTCATTCAGCTACCTAATTAGTTCACTAAGTCCCTTCATAAAGAGCTATTGATCCTCATCCCTGATGGGAATGAATCACGAGATTTGAATATCTCTCTTTTTCCTCATGAGCCCCGTGCTTAACATCAATCGCAGTGTCTTTTCCTTTCCTTTCCTTTCCTCCTCGCTCAAACCTAGACGAGATATCAATATTGCGTCCTTACATTCGGCACATGCAATCTGATTTGCCGGCGTGGCTGCAGTGTTGTGTGTGGCGGAGGGGTCTTCATTATTTTCTGTACCTGTGTGATCTCATTGGCTGAGAGTGTGATCAAAGGGAGACAGCCTCATCTCTGCACAGAGGAGAGAAAATGGTGGCGAGCCCGATCAGCGAGCCTGCACTATAATCTTCTGTGAATGCAGACCTCAGCAGTATCCCACTCTCTAAGTCTCTCCTCTGTCTGTTTCTCTGTCTCCCTACTGGGGCTGCTCTCTAACCAATATGTAGCTGAGAGCGAAGGAGTACAGCAGGATAAGTGAAAAGTGAGGATGTGTGGCGAGGGGGTGGGGGATCATCTACTGCCGTCACTCCCACCACCGCTGCCTCCTTCCTCTCCCTTTGCTGTGTCCGTCTGTCATCTCTTTATTGGTTGTTTATGTGCTTTCTCGGTTGTTATCGCTCCTTCTCCGGTTGAAATATTCCCTGCTCCATCGTATACCTCTCTCCATCTCATATTCAGACCTTACCCCGCCTTATTTTCCCATCCTTCCTCCACGTCTGCCACTGATTGCGGATTCCTGGCATTCAGGAAGAGAGTGAGGTGGACTCAAACAGCAACAAAAAGGCCAGCACTCAGCCCATAATGTCTCCAACCACTCCCGCTCTGACTTACTCTGTGCACTGTGCTGTTTTTTTTCCTACTTGTAGTGGAAGTATGTGTGGCTATCAAACATGGATGACTTGACAGATGATTCTGCTGTTCCTCAGTGCCGTCTTTGATCCATTATCAATCGCTGTTTTCATTCTTTTAATTATGAATCCCTCTAAAACGGGTATTCTTTTTAAAAGTAACGTCTTCTCACTCTGGAGGATGTAAACATGAATCATATTGTGATCATGGAGTCGGTGAGTTGGCTGTGGGCTACAGCTGTTTCATTGTTTTCGCCAGCAGTTTTTGAAATTTTGGCACAAGAGAATGCTGAATGGGTTGTTCGCAGGTCTTGTTTCCACTGTATCCATGGATGTACAGAACACTATGCCTGGAAGATTCCTAGGCAAGCAGCAGTTCTTTGTTGGACAAACCCTCCTTGACATCACCTGGAGGTTTCCTAAAGGGCTGTTTTGAAGCTCAGCATGGCAGCTTTGGCAGTGCCCAGCTCTGTTTGACTGTTAGCTAAGCTTAAGAGAGAGCAAAACGGAGGTGGGTTAGAGAAGCCGTGGCAAGCCAGGCAATTGGATGTGGGGCATGAGAGGGACCTGTCACTCAAAGCAGCCACACCCTTAATTTTGCATAACTTTAAGCCTTGATAGAATTTATACATTTATGCATTATCTAAGAATTATTTCCCCATACAGTTGTCATGAATTAAAATTATCTAAAGACACCAAAACTTTTTATGTACCAGTCTGTAAACATGTTTATTCCTGCAGGAAAATTGGACATTTTCACAAGAGGCTCGATTTGGATTTACTCACCTTCTTAAACAGCCTCAAGTGGCCATTCAAGGAACTGCAGTTGTAGCCACTTCCATGCTAATTTTCCACCCATGTTGGTTGCCACTGGGGTTTTTATCATTGGACATAGACACTGGTGGTGATGATAAAGTACACTTTTTTGATGCACATTGTGGCAATCAGGTGCTAAGGGTTTTCGAGGACCTTAATCACTTCACTGAAATGTGTCTCCCAGCCAGTGCTGCTGCTCCAGCTGCTGACCATGTTGATGAGTGGGCCAAATCAGCAGGCTAAACTACAGCAACTAACCTCCCCTTGTTGTCAGACCACCACCATGCACTCTTTCTTTCACCTATGCAGCGTCCTTTTTCTCTCTCGCCCTATGGCTACCTCCCCCTCAGCTCCCCCCGGCCTCCTGGGAGGCACGTCGTCGCAGTTTCAAAAACCTGTGCTCTAGAGCAACTTTTCCGCGCACCATGAGAGATACAAATTCAGACATATGGCTCTGATCTCCAATGAGAAAAAAAACCCCGCTGGAGAGCAACATAAACAAAAATAATGTGAATGCAGAGGCACTGGAGATGTGAAGTGCCGACTCAGCGCAGCCTTGTTTAATTACTGTTCACCTGGGCCAAAGGCCTAATGGAAGACTTGGCTGCAGGCCCAGACAAACAACGTTCCACTTGGCTTCAACCGCCAGAAAATCTTGGGTCTGACTCATGCGGGCTTGTTGGTGTCGTCGATCCACAAAGTGCTAAGACAAACTGCAAACACAGTCAACAACAAGGGAATTCTCACTAACGACGTTTCTGCACAGGTCCAAGAGCCGGCCACGGTGATGAAATCATAAACTGAACTGCAAACGAAGATCAGTGTGCTGATGGAATCATAAAAAATGAGGTGTTTAGTATTTGTTTTCATACAGTTAGGTGTTGGATCAAGGTGTATGGGAGCAACATATTGATATAATTATGTTTTTTATAATTAGATATACAACAATTTGCTGTACATGCACATATGTTTCTCAGACATTTTCAGCGTAAAAACTACCACGAGTATCTTCAATTTCATATTTAATCTCTAGGTATGATCATATTGACAATGCCTGTGTGTGCATTTGTGGGCTGAAGCGCCTGGGTGATTAGAAGGCTTTCCAAGAGCTCAGTGTAATACATTGGCCATGTGACAGATATGGAACAGAGTCAGCATTATAGTCTCTCATTTAGGCCCTGTCCTATTGATTTGTCCCACTAAAGTCTTGATTGAAATTACAGGGAAGACAGCTCCAGTAAAATACTCAATAGGCGAGCTCCCATCAATTACACAGAATAGAGATTGTGGAGGGAAAAGGGTGCTTGTGAGAGGACTGATAATTCTGCAGTGTGAATTGACTGTAACTTGTCAGTGGAGATGGGAGGCATTAATCTACCATGTCCAGTGCATGATCACATTCAATGAAGTGACAGGAGAATCCCCCAGTTTTCGGACTATTAGTGCGTGCAACACAAAGACGACACTTTGAGACAACAGGAAATGTCAGTTAACATGGGAAAGCAGATGATGTCGTGCAGTTATATGTGTTTTTAAATGCAATAAAAGATCTTCAGGCTGTTGAAATATTTCTGATTGATTCAGAGGTGAAGCAATTAGCCTTCCTACCTTGAAATCAATATTCTGTGATTTATCAATGCATTTACAGCAATTAAAGTAAATGTGTGTATACAAATATCCCATGAAGATACTCTGCATATCAGCACTGCCTTGTAAAAATCATAGAATGTAGGAGAAGGTTACTAAAGGGTTTCTCCAGGTGTGCTCCATTTTTTAAAAACAGATTTATTTTATTTTTGACAGTACAGTTGGGGATGGGGTAGGGAGGGGATATTGGTACTATGTGGTGTTCTGATGGAAAACCTTGGATTTTGGCATCCATGTTGATGAGACTCAGACACCCAATTAAACCTTGTCCCCACAACAAGCACACCCCCTCATGCAAATGGAAATCCCAAATGTCACTGGACTACCCCCACAGGAAAATGCACCCCACCACATGGAAACAACATCAACCAATCAGGAACATGTAGAGGAACATGACAGTCTCCCAAGATGTTGACTTGACCTCCAAACTTCCTACACCCCATTCTGATCAAGCATCAACAGGATGCAGTGGAACAAGTTTGATTGACAGAGGCCCCACTGCACAAGCCAGAGCACCCAAAGGATCCTCTGCCAACGTCCTGGTTCCAGACCCCATAGGACACCCTGAGAGGTCCTCTTGTCCATGTCCAATGGTTCAGAGCATTTTTGAGCACATAAGAGGGAACAACACAATATTAAGTAGGTGGTCATAATGTTATGTCTGATCGGTGTTTCTGCCACAGCATTAAAACCACACTCAGGTTAGGTGTATTATAGGTGTTATACTATATGCTTGGGCCCAAGTACCTTTTGCCATCAAGGGTGTACGTGAGGGTGAGGAGGTCTACGCATAGCGTGCCTTGGAACGTGTCCTCTGGGTGGACTCCAAACAACCTATTTAGTAGTATAATAAGAACAATTACTCATCTCTGGTGACTACAGCTGTTGGTGTGCACATTGGCAAGGGAGTTCTCAAAGTGATCATCTACAGAATGTTCTGAAACAAGCCCAATCCACAGGACCTAAAGTAGCCACTGCCAACGTCCAAGTGCCGACATGTCAAACCTATGTAGGCGACATTAGAGAGCCTTACATGATATAAGGCAGGTGGTTTTAATGTTGTGGCACTTTACATGTTTTGTGTACTTGACATATATACAGTTGGGTGAGTGTTGTGGTCAGACACATGTGGTTAACAGTCAGTCCTGATTGTAAAGTAGAACGTATGGGCTGTAGTGATTCGGTTGGAAATTTGCATGTGTTAAATTACTACGCAAGGACTTAGTTTTTCTTGGAGTTCTGACTTTGATTTAATCCTTAGTTTACGAGCAGCAAAGACTTTTCCAACATTGGTAAGGGAGTGTAAATATTTGAGCTTGGTCGCAGCATGACTTCCGCTTTACATGCCGTTACTGATTTTCAAATAATAAAATAAAAAGATACACATCATGTACAGAATGTGAGGAGGAACAATCTGCTGATGCACCACCACCAAATTCATAATGCTCCAGAAAACATGCAGACAGGTCAGTCTTGTTAGATCATTTTCGCTGCAGCCTTGAGCTAATGCTGCTGCTGTTCTCGTTGCGTTGTCAGATGTGCCGGCTATGGCTCATTACCTTCGTTCAAATAGAGCTTCAGCGAATGTTTTGCTTTTACCATTCAGTAAGTATCTTCATGACAACTTCAAGTTCTTTCAGCAGATGGTCCAACTTTTAAAACAGGTTGTGATTTAAGCTTGCGTTAGGAGTTCAACGACGGAGCACTCGGCACCCAGAAGCCACAAAGTTACCCACCAGACTGAAAGGGCTCAGCGACTTTCGGACGGATCAGCATGAAAGCTTTCACTTACCTTGTCAGACATCTCAAATTTAGTAAATTAACTTGCATCAAAATTAGTACAGACATTATTTAAGATGATTAATGCCAATGGTTTAATCATGGGGGCGTGTATAAAGCTAATTCCAAAGAGAGTATCAAAAGAAACTACTCCCAAAAGAACAAAATGCAAAGACAAATGAATCAAAAAAGGTACAAAAAACATAAAAGAAGGCATGAGAAAAAGCAGAATTTAAAAAATAAATAACTAGAAATTTACAAACCAGGGAACTGACTTGGAAAATTGGGCAGGAGATCATGAGTAGGTGAGCATGAAGTAACCAAATACGATGAACTCAAGGGAAGATGCAAGACTACAGATACTGGAAACACTCATTGAGGAGACGAGATACAGGTGAAACTAATGAGGGCAGTCAATAGAGGAGGGAAACAGAGGCAGAGGGAGGAAGTAAAGCAGCAAGAAATACACAAGGACTGGGGATCTTTACAAAATAAAACAGGAAATAACTAAACAAAACTCGAGACCATCACATTGTCAAATCTTGAAGCAGATCATGGGGGAGCATCATGGGGTGGTTGGGTCAGTAGTAGCATGCTATGACTGCTGTCAACAGAGGAGAGGGTGTTTATGGGTCCTGTCCTGATTGATGCGCCAAAACAGAGCAGAGCATTCTGGGATTTGTAGTATTAGCAATACATGCGCTTTATAATACTGACGGGCCAGCTTCAGTGGTCATCTGGTTTTGCCTCGCGGACCAAATACAATTACACTGCGGGCCAAATTTGGCCCGCGGGCCAGAATTTGACACCTATGATCTTGAAGGTCAAGCTGCTGTGAATGAGGAGGGTAGAGGGGCAGGGAATATGTAGATCTGCATATTGTAGAAGAAGCAACAGTGTGGACTTATATGTAAGCCATTTTAAGGTGGGAAAGGGTTATTTTAATGGGGGAAAAACCTAAATATGTAACTGAGACTCTGAGATGAGCTTGTAGAGGTTAAATCAGTAATCAGTTGGACAGAGATATTAATAAACATGATAATCTGATGTTTGCCAAACAAGAAAATGGTTACAAATTAAAGCCAGCTGTTTAATTTTGGAAGTGGTTGTGAATCGTGAGGACGCGAGGCCTGACCAACGTCTCTGGACAGAAATGATCTGTGATGGGTTGGCAGTCTTTTTTTTTTTTTCCCACCAAAAGAAAGAAAGTGGTCTGAAATCCGTAAATAGCGTCTGTTCCACTGAAGCAGGGGAAAAGTTTCTTTTTGTCTCCGTCTGCACTCCTACTTTCTCCCTTCATTTCTCTCGCTTGCTCACTCTCTTGTCACTCTGTTCCTGCCTCTTGCTCCCTCTCTCTCTCTGCCTCGTGTCCCTTCATTTCTACATCCATACCCACCATTTCCTTTTCTCATTTTTTTTCCCCCCCGATTTTGCTTACTCACCTTCCACCTGTCAGCCGAGCAAATTCCCCTGCAACTGCCAGAACTGTGTCAGGAAGCACTTTTGTTATTTTTCTATTTCTTCTGCTGCTTGTCTGCCATCAGTAATAAACGGCAAGTGTGCTGGATGGAATGGACTCATCACAATATGAACTGGGTTGGGAGGGGGGGGGGGGTTAGGAGTTACAACAATTTGCAATCAGCAAGCAACAAACAGTTGTGTTGCTTTGATGGGGGCCCAGATTTTCACGGAAAGAAACAATTCCGAATCGTTTTCGCCGCCGAAATTGACAGTTTCGTTGTTGTTTTTCCATTTTTTTTTAAGCATTTTTAAATCTAATGCCTCGAGCTACAGCGCTGTGTGTTCAGAAAGATGGAAAATAAGATTAACGGGGGAAAAAAACTCAAAATTGGTCAAAGGCCATTGCATCAAAGAGAGCGAAAGAAGCAAAATTGCAATTTCAAGGTGGATTTAGAAGTGATGAGAGGAGAGATGCAGCACCGTTGACTTCCTTTAAACCCATTATGCACGTGAAAATAGATAAATAAATAAATAAATGACGACCCGGGCAATCCCGTTGGTCTGCCGGCTGCATATATACATAGCCTGAACCTGTGTGAGAAGTTGTCGTACAGTATCCGCCAATGCATTCAAGGCAACGCTGAGACTGTTTGATACGCAGTGTTGCATAAATATTTGGATCCCGTATTGCCGCGGAATTATTTATCTTATCTGCGTCTGCAATCCTTTTTAGCCTTTTTTTTTTTCTCCCTCCCTCCCCCAGTTGCTTTCGGCATGGGGTGGCACAGAAAACGAGATAATCAAGTTCACAACACACTCCGCCTGATACAATATGCGGCGAAAATCAAGTCTATCTCCAGTCTAGAAATACGGCGCCGGTGTCTCGCTTTTTGCAGTTTGTAGGTCACTTGATAGGGTGATGTAAATACCCTGTGACACCCTGTTAACAACAAAAACTACGCATACAGAGACTGCCATCCCATGTATGTATTATGTAAAATATGATGGTATTGATAATGAATATGTGCTTGTTTTGTAGTGTCACTGACTGCTTTCTATATGCATGGACTTAATAGCTACTTTATACTGTGACTATCTGAATAAGTTGGATTTTTGTGCAGTCCAAAATGTTGTTCTGATCTGTTTTATGCCATTATATACATTGATTTTTCCATTAATTCCAGCTTACAGGTATAATCCTCCATTGATACTATCTGTGGTGCGCAATATTTGCTGCATTACCCATTCAGTGTGTTTGCATTAAGCAATTACCTCTCTAAATAATAGTTTCTATTGTTAATGGCCACCAGTCCACCATTCCCTGTTCTGGATTCAAATTGAGTTCACATGCGTAAGTGTTTCACAGGAGACAATGCGTGCATGTAATCCAGTGCAAGTTGATAACAGTCTCGCTGTTAACTCATCAAGCGCTTTTTACACCCTGCCAGGGCTGCATGTAAGATATGGCTAATGCAAAGGGATTATCCTGATAGCGTTTCACATTAAAAGCATTAAAGTGGTGGGAAGAGACGTGGCTTTTATTGTTGAACGAGCCGCAGGAAACGCGCAGTATTTGTCACCAGGGAGTAGTGGATTATAAAGGGGTGGTCAGGGTGACCTGTTACCTGAAGAGTTGCAGACAATTTCTTAACAACAGCATGAAATATTTCTTCTTTTTAAATCTGGGTGACTTAGTTTGCCTGTACAATATGCACCGATCAGGCTTAACATTACAACCACCTGCCTAATATTGTGTTGGTCCCCTTACGTCTCAAAAATGTTCTAAACCATTGGGCATGGACAAGAGGACCTCGCCAGGTTTCCTATGGAGTCTGGAACCAGGACGTTGGCACTGGATCCTTTGGGTGCTCTGTCTTGTGCAGTGGGGCCTCTGTCAATCAAACTTGTTCCACTGCATCCTGTTGATGCTTGATCAGAATGGGGTGTAGGAAGTTTGGAGGTCAAATCAACATGTTGGGCCATTGTCATGTTCCTCAACATGTTCCTGATGCTTTGATGTTGTTGCCATGTGGTGGGGTGCATTTTCCTGCGGGGGTAGGCCAGTGACATTTGGGATTTCCATTTGCATGAAGGAGTGTGTTTGTTGTGGGACAATGTTTATTTGGGTGTCTAAGTCTCATCAACATGGATGTTAAAATCCAAGGTTTTCCATCAGAACACCACATAGTACGAATATGATCAATGCTATTCACTTCACCTGTCAGCGGTCATGATGTTGTGGCTGACTGGTGTATATAGAAACAGTCTGTATTTCTGAGGATTGTTTGCTGACCCTGACTTTTTGAACCCATAGAACTAAATGTCACTAGCCATTACCATGGTAACTGTGGGCGTGGCCAAATAAACCCTTAAGGACTTAACATTTTTCTAAAGGTTCAACATATAAACAAGTGCCGATCCCGTTTATGTGGCTTGCTTGCTTAGTTGTGACCTAAGATTTCAGGGTCGGTTAAAGAAAAGAGCCGTTGTGACTGACTCCTATTGACTTCCAGCCCTTAGAACAAAGGGTTAAGCGCGCTACTGTAGTGCAGTATGTTGGCAGAAAAGTGAGAGATGTGATGGGTGCTATAAGTGTACGAGCTGCCAGATGGTGCTCACAGAAGCGTGATCATTTGGCATTTTTTTTCACCAAAGGGCTCTGGGGGGAATGAGGGGAGAGTGGGGAGAGAGCCGGAGATGTGAGTGATGAAGGGATGGGTGCACTGAGACCCTCCTGTACCATGTGTGATATTTTTAATTTCTCTCCCTCTCTCCCTCGCGCTCTCTCTCTCTCTCTTTTTTAACCTGTCGTACATTCTTTCTCCAGCCGCCTTCGCCAGCGCATTCTTTCATTTCGTTTCGGGACAACTTCGGATGCTCTCATGTTGAAAACTGTCACCGCAACACCGATCTATCCCGTCTGATTTCTGGCTTCCTGACTCATGTCTGAATCAAAGCTAATTGGCTTGGCTGGCATCATTTACATGTTGTTCTCAAGCTGTGCCAACAGGGCAAGTGAATCTCATCTGGTACACAATCGGTAAACACTTTGATGTTAAAGCCATGACTGCATGTTCTGCATGTGTGTGTGCGTTTATGCATGCGTGTGCACATTTCGCTCGCCTTTGCACGAGCGAGTGAGCACCTGAGAGGGATTGTTGGAGCGTTGGCGTGGCCACGGAGCTGCTTTATTGGTGTGCTCGTTTGAGCTTTGTGGTGAGGGACACACCTGCTTGGGAGGCTTATCACCCTGAACAATAACGCTGGCGGCCATGTTCACCCTTGGGTGTAATGCCCTACTTGGGTGGCAATTTAGAAAATTGAAGAAATGACTGAGAAAAAAAGGGTTTCCTTCGGCCTTCCAATTAGCGCATTTATTCTATCTTAAGCACATTATTATGCCGAACAAAGATAGATGCACATTGTTATCTCAAAAAAAAAAATAACACATCCTGAATCTAATTTGAAATCCAAATGAACTGACCTGTACGCTGTAATAAGCAAGCGGGGCTGTAATTACAGATCTGGGGCAGCATTACACAGTGGGATAGAATGCAGTCTTTCTGTGTTGCCCCCCCCTCCAAGGTAGTAGCATCCTCCGCCCAGATTCGATGGCACTCTTTGTTGGCTCTCCTTAATTCTTCAGAGGAAGCGAGGAAAAGAGCAGTGATGAACAGAATTTTGAGTACACCGCCGAAGAAAGGAGTGCATCTCTTGCTCACGGCCCCGCTCATATCCTCTCATCCAATTATCATTAATGTATGCCTTATGGTTAATCAGCTACAAAGCTCCCTATATCCTCCTTCAGCTCTTTCTTTCATTTCTTGCCTCCCCCACTACTTTTTTTTTTTTTTTTTTTTTGTTATCCTCTCCGTGGCCTTAAGTAGAACGAAGAGGTCAAGGTCCAGAAATGCGATTCTCTTCAGGCTATAATTAGTCCCACGTAATAAGCAGCAACAAAGGCCAGGAAAATAACTTGACAACAACCATGGGAGAGATGGTGATGATGGTCAAACACAAATTAGCAGTTATTAAAAACAACACGCAATAATGCTCTCATTACTGCGAAAACATTTTTCACACAGCCTGCTGCGGAAGACGGGGAGAAAAAAAAATTAACAATGAGGGCATATATCCTTTGAAAAGTGATTATAAATTGACTTGAGGGAGAGTGGCAAAAATGGGAAGGAGGGACGGTGTAGCACACCCTTGTGTTCTATAATTCTTTTCCGAGGAGATTGCAGACGCTCGCAAGTAATTCCACTTGACGGAACAAGGGGCCCTTTTTGGAAGCAATTGGGAAGAGAACCAAAGTCTCATTCAGGGAAGTTAATCCCCGTTAATGGGTTTGTTTAAATTCAATAAAAAGGAGAATATGCACAGAATGAATTATGAAAAACGATTAATGAATGCTCCAGCAAGTAATCATTTTCCGGATAAATATGCACATACATATTCATTTTCTTCCCAGCCCCCCCCCACTTCCCAACCTCCCCCCCCAATCCATCCCCTTTCCACCATAAAATATGCCATATTTTAGCAGATCCTTACAGCAGCTCCACTCTGTCGAGACACTGTAAGTCACTGGCTTTCAAAAAAAGTGGGAAAGGAAAAAGGCACTTGTTTTGTTTTAAAGTATATACCAGGGGGAGGCGGTATCAATGCGTTTGATGACTCGCCAAGCAGGTTTTTTGTTTGGGGCCGGGGGGGGGCTACTAGAGTCCATGCAGGCTTCTTGTCATGGAAGAGCCCCCCCCCCACCCGATGGCGCTGGTGACCAGAGCGAGAGGGCAGTGCGGCGGGAGTGACAGGTGCGGGGACGGGGGGGACACCGTCTGCCGTAGCAGGTGACACTTCCAAAGTCTGGCATCTAGCGAGGCCCGAGGCTGGGGGAGAGAGAGACAGAAGGAAGCGAGAGAGAGAGAGATGGCTTTGCCTAAAAGAGAGGGCTCAAAGGGTGAGTGAGCTCCTACTATACACCCTGAAGTTGTTAAGCAGACGCCGAGTTACCCACAGTGGTTTTATTCTCCCCTTTTCGACACGAACTCAATACCACTTCAGGCGTAATTATTTCACTTATTTAGCAGCACGAAATGGTAAACTCACCTGTCAGTTGTGAAATGTCCATAACAGCCACTGGATTTACTTTAGAATGCTTAATTGCTTACTGACAATATATTTATTCTTGACCTAAAAATTCCATCTCAGTGGTAATTACTATGCATTACACCAGCCTATAGAAAATAGCTTTCCGCCCCCAGAGGATTTCACCGTTTTATTCCAGAGACGGCTTGCGTCCGGAAGCCGTTTCAGTCAGGTAAATGTTTGCCTCGCGATCCGTCAAATACAGCGTGGCGTCCTGTACGAGGCTCAGGCTTCGCGGCTGAAGGTCACAGGCAGGGGCGACGAGCGGTGAGTCATCCCAGCGTCCGCCTAAACGCCGGCCGCTAACAAACACGCAACCCACGCGGACACGTGCACGACGCGCAGGCCCACGAAATGCATTTAGACATAAACAGGCGCACTCATGAGAGCACACGGGCGCACACAACAGCCGCAGCAACCAAGAGACAATTACAAATTGGCTTCTTGGCTTGAACATTGCTTCCGTTCATAATTATTTCTCCCTGTCATTGGGGCCTCTGCACACTGCCGGTCCCCTGCTAATGCTGTAAGCACGCCAAGCGACTCCAGAGCTGTCTCTGTGTTCAGGCAGCCAAGGAAATCTCTCTCTCTGCAGCTAAAAGCCAATTATTTCCTTGTAGATCGGCAGAACTATTTGCCCCAATAATTATTCCTATATAACCTCTTTACCGGAGGAAATTGAAATAACATGGAGGCATTAATGAAAGAGGATAATTTCTCCGTGTGCATTTGTTGTGCCTGCTCATTTCACATGGCCAAGTGGGCCAGATCGTTGGCATGCCGGCAGAAACACCTGTCGTGGAGCTGGGAGGAAGTGAAGAAGTGAGACCTTTGGTGAGTGCGTCCGCCGTGGGTGGCTGAGCTCACGTCAGATGGCCTGCATCGATTGCGCTAAATGACACAAGTGGACATGAGCAGTTGGATGTGCGGCCGAGGATGTCAGGCCATGGGTTTAAGTAAATTTATGTTTTGGCCGTGTATGTAGAGTACAGATTTGAGAGAAGTCCGCACACTGGCAACATATACCAATCGGCAAATGATCCATGGTTCAGCCGCTGCCTCGTGACCCAAACCTAGATGGATGGATAGAATTATGAGTGAAGGAGTAAGTGCACGAATAAGGAAGAAAGAGGGCTTGAGACGGAAATTTAAGCTTCATACACTCACCCAATAACTGCTTAAAGTAAGGGCACTTGTCCAATTGGTAACCATTAGATGCAGGGTCCAGTCTTCTCACGTGTAAAAACTGTCGACAAAGGTTTCGGATGCAGTCGGATCAGACACTTCCGTTGAACTGATGCATTTGGATGTCTCTGGCACTCAGATGAGACGCTCTTCGGCTCTTATGGCGACTTCAAGCACACTCCAACAATAGCTACTCCCCTAACACACAGTCCATATAATTTGTGCCAAAGCGAAGCTGGACTAATAATAGAGAGTAATAATAAAGGTATGACTCATCTGACTGGAGCTGGCCTGATCTCCAACATGCTGCTCTTTCTCCGTCATCGCTGGGTCCTGGAGAAAATGCACATCCATCCATCCATCCATCCGTCCATCATCTATACAACGCTTAATGCTCTGTAGGGTCGCGGGGGGGCTGGAGTCTATCCCAGCCAACTCGGGCGAAGGTAGGGCACACCCTGGACAAGTCACAAGACAATCCCAGGGCTACATAGAGACAGACAACCAAGTACACTCTCATTCACACCTACAGACAATTTAGATGTTTTTGGACTGTGGGAGGAAGCCAGGGTGCCCAGTGCAAACTCCAAACAAAAAGATCCCAGGCGTCCTAACCGGGACGCAAACCGGGGGTCTTGTAGCTGTGAGGCAACGCTGCTAACCACCGAGCCACCGTGCAGCCCAAGAGACAATGCACATATTTCTAAAATTGGTTCCGTATGGAAGAACCTTTGTATTTTTTGTATGTGTACTATTGTAACCCTTCAACACGTGGATGCATCGAAAGTATTGCATCACTTTGAGATGCAGACATTAATAGCATTCACTAGATGTGTCAAACCAACAGAAGATGCAATGGCACTGTACTGGTCTGGAGAGCAAATGTGGCACGACTGGAAACTGTCTTCCTGAGAAAAAGATGTTACAAAACAACATATTTTTCTCTAAAGACCTCTACCAGCCATAGATACCACGACTCTTGCCTGCTGGGACCAAACAAGGAAACAATGGGGCGTCGTTGTAGAGTCACAAAGTCCCTCGATACACGAAGTAGAAGTGCTTGATAGGCCGAAAACACTGCTGTTTGCTTCCCATATTCTACTTACAGTCATCTTTGCCTGCTTTCAACTCCACAATCCTAGAAAAAAGTAGTTATTTGAACCCAAACCATGGGAAACTTGGGGAAATGCTTCCTGCTTGAACAGTTAATGGGCGATACTGGAAAACCGAAAAGGCCAATTTGGATGAGTTGATGTCGGGTTAAGCCAAGTCGGCTCGAAGCGATGGGTAAGAATCTGGTGTGTGTGTGTGTGTGTGAAGCCTTTAACCCTCAGTAACAAGCTCCATGTTGAAAAAGAGCGAAAATGCCATCTGGAGCGCACCGTGGAAGTCTGTAACATAAACTGCAATCACGAAGAGTATACAGAACCGCTCGGTGATAAACAGTTTGAACTTGAAATATTTTAGCTTATCAAGACGGTTGCACATCAAGGACTGCTTCCCAATCAAGATGAAGCTGTGTAAACTGCTTCTTCTCCATGTAAACAGTTGGTTTTATGGGAATCAGCAGTGGGGAAATGCATAGCAAAACAACACAGGGATAAAAAACATGCTGTAAAAGCAAACCTTGTAAGGGAGAAAGCAAGGAAAAGAGAGGGAGGGGGGAAAAAACGAACACAGTTATTATATGTTCTATTCAAACCTGATTCCCGCTTATTTTCTGAGCTAAGTGCTGCCAGGGCTGCACTTAGAGGCAGTGTTTTTGTCCTGAAATGCCCCGTGCATATTCCAGACAATAGCTACCCCCGAGAAACACAAAAGGTTAGGGATGAACAGGGGAGATAGAAGGGGAACATTATCTGTGGCTAAAAATCCCTTTAGTTCTCAAGTGGAAGATGGAAATAGACCAAGATTAGTATGCCAAGTTTTATCATCTTGAGATTTATTACATGTTCTAGGAAGTACAAAGAGAAATAAAAGGCAAATGCTTTTTTTTTTTTTTTTTAAAAGTTCAGGCCATCTATAATCTATGAGCGCAAGAGACTATTTCAATTTCATTTGGAACTTTGGAACAATGTCACAGACCTTGAAGGTATATTCAGACTTCGGCCGAATAACAAGTCGTAGTGTGTGCAGGAGTAGGGGGTTGGGTTGAAGATGTGATGTTAGAGAATAGAAACTTTACACGAATAGCAGCAGAACGGACCAGGAGTGTGTGTGTATACGTATTGCTCCGTGTCTATAAGACAGAAAATATGTTTTGATGTTAAAATACTCGCTCTGGGCTGATGTCTTTTCTCTTTTTTTTTTTTTTTTTGCAAGCTGTCAGGCCCCCGGTCAAGCTTGAGTAAAAATTTCATCCTCGTGCAACACTCTAAAGCAAATACATTATTTACTGAAATGATGAAATTAGATTAGGCCGCATGGGTATTGTCAACAAGGGAGGTAGAACCTTACAAGCTCGCGGACGGAGCATCTTTTCACCACAAAATGGATGCGGCATTGTGAGCTCTGGAAGGCCGGCGTGATAATAGCGAACGTCCTTGTTACGTAATGGGTAAAAATAATAGCAGGAGCATTGGCAGGAGGAAAATAAAATGGAAAAGAATAAAAAAATACCCACTTGTTTTCATCAGTATTCAAGTGTAACAATCCACTCTTTAACCACATGGATAGCCAATATGAATTAATTTGACCCCAAGAGCAATATCCCCACAACTCCAGCAATGAAGACAAATGATAATTCTTACCCCCTCTGTACATTTGCGGACTAGTTTGGTAATTACTCTCACAACAGCACGGCTGCAACAGCGTGGGTGCATTTAGCCCAGCATTTCAATTAAGTATTGGCAAAGTCTAATTTGTCATTTACCAATTAGGATAAAGGCTGATTTGGCTCACTATTTCACAGCTAAATGGGAACCGAGTTAAGATGCAAAACCGCAATCGCCGTTTTCGTTTCCTCTTTTTTGAATCTCAATCTTTTTGCGAGAGCGACGGGGAAAGAAAGCGAAAGGTGAAGGTGCACGGTGCCGTGAGTTGTTTCTCTTTTTTTCCCTGCTAACTTCAATCTCAGACCCTTTGATTATAGGTCTGTGCATTGGCAGCCATCTCAATAAAACATTGCACATCAGTGAGCTTGGCCTAAGGCTAGCAGCTTTGCAGCAGCCTGATCAAGAGGTTGGGGTTAGAACAAGAGCCATCACACTGGTCAGTCAAGAACATACCCTGTAGCGAAAGTTGTGTTTTGCGGCAGACAGAAGCCTTTTTAAATAATAAATTTACCCGAAGTACAGTTTCTTTACATCTTTATCCATTTATTAGTAAATCTAAGCTCCCCTTCACTATTCACACCCATGCAACAACGCTACTGCTGTTAGCATTAATATTGTTTCAACCCACCCACATAGGGAAGACGTAATGCCATAGCTACACAAGATCTTCGGGAAGCACAACTCAGTGTGCGGCTGCCGTTTTCGGGAGTCGTTTGTGCCCCTCCATAAATTGTCAGACACCTACATCAGCAAAATACATAGTCATAAACTGTGGGAAGTATAACAGATTACCACTAAAAGTCATCATCAGCATCATAAATATAAAACAGGTTTCCATGAGGAGAGGAGGCACGAGAGGGAGGCAGAGAAGGACCTAAATGGTAATAGATGTTGTTTAAGGAAAAGCTCTTATGCTAATAAAGGTGGGTATTGCCTTGTGTGCATTCCTGTACACGATGAATCTCAATGACTTTTTTAACATAGGGGCTGGAATGTTGACGTATGCTGACTACTCATACAGCAAGCTCTTAGAGTTACTCATTTGAATTCACTTTAGTGTTTCTGTACGTACATGCAGTATGTATCCTTTAGGAGTGCTGTAACAACTTTGTACTTTCCAGGAGGTGCCATGGATCCAATCAGAGAAAGCTAGAAATGCAAATGGTTGTGCTAAAGGAAAGAAAATTCGGGACTATCGAAAGTGTGTTCATCTTTTGGGGACCGTGACTATCTATAGCAGTGGTTCTCAACTGGTCCAGCCTCAGGACCCACTATGTCTCTATTAATGTCGGTCGCGACCCAAATTTTTGAAGTTTGTTGTTCCTGCTAACATATAAGTTTTATTTGGGTGTAGTCTCAACTCATTGTGATACAATTTAGGAAAATTTTGGCTTATTTTTTGCTAATTTTGGTATTTTTGGACGTTTTTGCCAAATTTTGGGCATATTTTGGCCCATTTTGACAGATTCTGAGCACATTTCAATTTATTTTTGGGACGTTTCAGCATAAATTTCTCCAATAAGCTGGGAGAGCCAAATCTAGAGCAGCTACTGGTGTCACCACCGCTAAATATCCTGCTATTGGGTCCCGACCTTTTGGGTCCCGACCCACCAGTTGGGAACCACTGATCTATAGAAAATCAATCTATCAAATCAAATCAAATTTTATTTGTAGAGCACTCACAAAGTGCTTTACATGTTATAAAAAAGCAAACAAAATATATTTATTAAAAACTCAAAAACACACAACTCCCCCCACCCACCCACCTACACGCACGCCCCACCCGCCACCAACCCCCAATGCCCACCTCTACCTCACATTAGCTAACAGAAGTTAAAAACAGTTCTGATAATGGCTGGGCGCTGATGAACCAGGAGAGAAAACACCATCCTAGGGGGCCATCCACATCGAAAGGGGCCACAGCCCACAGCTACAGGGGGCCCTGCCACAGGGAGCGCCCCGACCCAACCAGATAGGACCATGGTCAGGGAAACACAGTGCAGAGCTCCCACCATCCAGGCCAGAACAGTCCCCAGGAGGATACCCCCCACAGGCAGACCATATACAACTCCCCATGTGGAAGGCCCCCATGAGGAGAAGCAGATATGTAAATATTTGAGATCAGTATCATCGAAAGGGGCCACAGCCCACAAAGACAGGGGGCCCTGCCTCAGGGAGCGCCCGACCCAGCCGGATAGGAGCCCACACCATGGTCAGGGAACCACAGTGCAGAGCTCCCACCAACAAGGCCAGAATAATCCCCAGGAGGACACCCCCTACAAGCAGACCACATACAACTCCCCATGTGGAGGGCAGCCATGAGGAGAAGCAGATATGTAAATATTTGAGATCAGTATAACTGTAGTAGAAGTCAGGAGATCATGACATCATTAGGGTACCCCCCTATGAATACCGTAATCAAATTTCATGGCAGTCCATCCTTTGTTAGTTTCCTTTTGGACCAAAGCAGTGAACCAACAGATTAACATTTCAATGCTTAGAGGAAAGCCTCTAGCATGGATTTAAAAATACATAGAATAAACCTAAAGACGGACAAGCAGCTTGCAGAGAGTCATTAAATCAATGCTTTTTTAATAAACTTTCTCCTCATGCACTCCCAGTTTGCATGCCTCTGCACTCTTTACTGCTTTGAAGCGTTCATCTTAACCTATAATCCAGGCTTGAGCCTCACAACCCTGAAATGTGTAGCCACTGAGGCCCTGTTCGGCTTGTCAAAATGGTTACTGAGTGAGATGCTAAACCTCTACCTGCCCAGTCACAAGATAACAGTGTCTGCTAAATGCCACGAGTGAATGTACATGTGCATGCGGTTGATATAAGGACACAATTAGGCACAGGGGTACATATTAACATAAATTTCAGATGGTTAATGGAAAACCTACAGAGGACCTTTACTGCTGTGAATGCAAAACATAAGATTTTCTGTTGGGGTTTAATCTCCCAGCAGGGCTGTCTGAGATAAACAGCAAATTATGATTTTTGCCTCAGCTGGTCCTTTTTAGCCCCAACTCTCCTGCAGAATATCGGCTGCGGCTTGATGAATGGCTTAATTAAAGCTTTGCATCCACTGTTTTTTTTTCTTCTTTTGAGCAACGAGCAAGCTGTCATCACTGCGAAGTAGATCAATCCTCCCAGTCTACCTTATTCCAACATCAGGTTCTCCATTCCAGCCCAATTGTTTGATGGAGTCCCTGCGTGAATGTGGGAAGGTGTTTGGGGAGGGATTGTTAATCTCGACAAAATGATGAAAGATCCAAATGGATTCAGATCAAGATCTCATCAAGCAGCGTCCGTGCTTGACTGACTCCATTTGGCGTTTGAAGTTTACGCTAGCTTACAGCCGCTGTGTTGCGTCAGGAACATGATTCTCAACACATCAGACATGGCTCTGACTGTTTGCACATCAATCATTTGAATAGTCAGGTGTGGTTAATGGTACTTAAGCTTGTTTGTCAGCAGATGATCCGCCCAGGGGGGCGCAGCACTGCCCAGGCAGGCACAGTGTGCTTTCTGTTCGTTCTGGAAGGCATTCAAGCTGGCCGTGCCCTCGGGGGGGTGGGGGTGTGTGTGGGGGGTGGGGCTCGGGTTGGGAGGGGGCATCGCAGCAGATGTTTCCTGTCCGTCCGACGGGGGGAAACCACGAGGAGCATTTGATGACACAGACGAGCAGATCGGTGACCTCTCCTCCCCTCTTCCTCACACCTTCCCCTCCCGACATGTGTCAGTCAGTGCCAGGTCAATATGGTGGCCCAGTGCGCCTGCCGATCTGCCATGTGCTTCCAAGGCAGGGACTGGCAGTGCTGCGCAGCGCCGCTCACCAGCACGAGTCATTTTCACCCCCTCCACCTGCCAAGTGTGCCGGGACCACGGGAATAAATGAAACCTTGTGGATAAACAAACACAGCTGATGAGCACTTGAGGTACATTAGAGACCAGAGCTTCACAGTTCTGCTTTTTTTCCCTGTGTAGGTAGGGTTAGTATGCTGGTGTTTTCTCTGCAGTCATTTTCTAAACTGTCAAATGTCTACTTCCACGTGCCAAACCACAACGAACACAGGCAGGCAAATGCACACAGTTAGGCTCTCACACACATAAAAAATTGTACCCATTTTCCTCTCACACCCACAACCCCAGCCTTCTCCCTCTCTCTCTCTCCCGTGCCCCGGTTGCTGGCTGCCATGGCTACCCACTCACATCCACCCACATGCACATCACCCAACCGCTGCAGTTTATCCCATTTGTAACACATGGCTGGCCATCGTACAGCAATGACCAAAGGGAATGCAACGGAGCCAGGCAGAGAGAAAGGGGTGTCGGGGGTTGCGGCGGCCGGATGGAGGGGCGGCTGGTGGACTGAAGCAGTGTTTGGCTCGGTCTGGTTGGCTGTAATTGGTGTCCACTCTTCCAGAAGCCCTGCAGTGATGGCGGACAGGATGACTCTGTCCGCATTTTCCCTGCCATCCATAATGTGTGTGTGTGTGTGTGCGGGTGTGTGTGCGTGTATAAAGCAGACACACACATTTAGGGGGCATACAACTAGTGACAGAGACACTGACAATGTCCATAGGGGCCGTGTGAGTGGGCAGCCAAGGGGTAAGTGTTACGATAAGTGGATGTAGCATCTCATTTGATCACATTATAACATTTATCCCGCATTTACTTTATCTTATGCTTTGGTGTATCCCTGGCAACCTTTGTTTGCCGCAAAGATGAAGATTTATTTCATGGGTAAGGTTGGAATTACACCAAATTACAAAATAAAAGCCTGCTTTTCAGTAAATAAGGGAAAAAAAAGAAAAGTCTTTTGATCTTTAAAACGCCTAACCATCCTGTCATATCTTGACTTTGTTTCAGCAAGATTAAAAATGCATGCGAGCATGATGCCCTTACTGCAGGGCTTAAATTTCCCACCAAAACTTATTATTTCAGGGTACGTGAATATGAAGCGTATACGGTGTTGGCATGTTTCCACAGGGCAGACATACAGCCACAATTACAGCAAATGACTGGTGCTCGGTGCAGACAGTTTTTCATAGACTAGGAAAGCATGGTAAATTATGTATTGTCTATTTAATAGAAAACCTTGGGGATTTTGCCTCTATCAGGCCGCTGACGGTGAATTTATAGACAGGAAATTACAGAAGAGGGAGAGAGGAGCATAGCATGCGACTAAGGTCTCCAGCCAAAATCAAACCGGGACATTGCGGTTCTATGTCATGCATCTTAAGCACTATGCCACCAGATGGCCTAGGCTTTGCTTTGCTTAATGATGTGTAGGAGGTCGTCCTGCTTTACACAAAGCTTAAGTTATACCCGGGGTTTATTGTGATCTTCACAGCTTTGTGGCCGCAACAGTCAGCATGGGGTAAATTTCGTCATCTGATCACGTCCACGAGAAGCTTGAACGTGTGCTACGCGAATTATTACTGCACTCTTATAATTGGCCAAACCTGTAAACATGTCCATTCATGCAGTATGTTGTATAAACAGTTTACTGTCCTCCTCTATGTCTCCTTATCTGGAAGAGATCTGGCCCAAAAGAATCTGTTGCTCTGAAGGATGTTGAAGAGTGTTGTTTTTGCACATTCTGGCGGTGCAGAGAGGTTGTTTACGTCCTCTCCAAACTTTCCTCGCCACGGCAGTTCAACAGTATACAAGATACTGTGGAATTCCAAACAATAAAAAAATGGCAAACATAACATGTAAATTCTTCAGCGCTATAATTTTACTGCAGGAATGAAACCTCTGTCAGGGGTCGGGAGAGGTGAAGCCACCCAGTCCCTGCTAAAATGAACAGAACAGGGCCAGTTGTGATATCTTTGAATGCAGACTATACATAGCTAAAGACTTCTAACATTAGAAACAAATACATCCATGTACTATATTCCTGCTTCAAAATAAAAGCCTCTTGTGGTTCTGAACACAGCCAAACATTTAAATGACTTTCTCTCTAGTTGTCTGCATGACCACATGTGTTGGGTTCGGTTTCCAGTGCTTTCGTAGCATGATGATGTTACATGCACAAGCAATGGCTGCGCATGAAGATGGACACTCCCCCCTTAGGTTGGTTGACAGGCAGTTTCGAGGCTCAGTGTGGCGGCTCCGGCTTTCGGCATCTTCCTGCTTCTGTCCATTTTTGGATTAGTGTCAAGCAAAGAGGGAAAGTGCGAGTGGAGCGTATGTGTGCAGAACGTAAGCCTTAATACAAACAAAACACTTGAGTAATGTGGAAATTTACCACTGTTCACTTGAATGGGGGTAATCAGGGCGGCTGTGGCTCAGCAGGTTGTCCACTGATCGCAAGGTTGGCGGTTCGATCCCCGGCCCCTCCGCATGCCGGCGTGTCCTTGGGCAAGACGCTGAACACGAAGTTGCTCCCAATGCCAGGCAGGCACCTTGCATGGAAGGTCTGTCGCCACTGGTGTGTGAATGGGTGAATGAGAAACACATTGTAAAGCGTTCTGAGTACCACTAAGGTAGAAAGGCGCTATGTAAGTGCAGACTGTTTACCATTTAATTAGATCCTTTTTTTTTTATTTGCTCCAGAATGTAAACATGTTTATTTCTGTAATAAAGTTGGGCATTTTAACATGCAAGTCTATTTGGATTGACTCACTTTTGGAGCCAGCCTCAAGTGACCATTCTGGGAACTGCAGTTTGGTCATTGGCCTTCATTTTTACAGCCCTGGAGGAAGCTGCTCGGTCACAAGGTTGTTTCTGTTGATTCGCAGCATTGTTGTAGACAACACACTTCACAATTATTTCCAACTAATTAATATTTTGGATCGCCAGCGATAGACCCACATTATTTGGATTGTCTCTGTGCTATTACCCAACAGTACCAGCATCTACTATCATCCGATGGCGATCACGCTGTTCAATTTACAGGCCTTTGATAATGAGATTCAAGAATGGCAGTCATCTAAGCAGGTAAAACCGGCAGCACTATTTCTAAGGGCATAAGCAAAATCTCTGAAAAATCTGTCATTAAGTAAATTGACTCTTCAGTGTGCTTTCTCTTTATCCCAGCAGTCATCTCCCTCTCTCACTCACTCCCACTCATTCTCTCTCTCTCTCTTCACAGAGAGGTGTTATCCTTGTCTGACAACTCCCCTATGAGTGAGAGAAAGAGAAGTAGAGTTGGAAGCAAAGAGTGGAGGCTAAGTGGAATGAATGCCAAAAGGAATTAGGTGAACCCTTTTGGCCTGACAAAGCTGGGAGGGCTCGGAAGGGATCTAATCATCACCTGTTACAAGCCGACGGTGACTTGAATAGTGATATCAAAAAAGACCAAAAAAATAAAAAAAGCTATAAAGATACTGTTATAAATGGAACCTTATGGGTTTCATGGAGTAAAAAGGAGGGAAAAAGCGCTCTAAAATGATTTTTTTCCACACTTCTTGTCACATTTTAGTCGAATGTGCATTTTTTTCTTCTTCTTTAAAGCAGAATCACACCACAAGTCCTTCATTCTCTATACAAACTAACATCCCAGAACAGTGCAGCATATAAATCCCTCAGCTATCAGATGCCTCTCCTGTGGAAACAGCTCTTGTTTTAACACTGGGCACGACGCTTTCCTTTTTGATGAAGCTTATAGCGAGGGCTGGCTCAGGTGACCCTGAACATCCCTTAGTTATGCTGCGGTAGGCCTGAGCTGCTAGGGGACCTCCCATGATGCACTAAGCACTTCTCCCCTCCTCTTCTCCCTTCCTCTCCATGCATTTATATGCCACCATTGCATGTCATTAACTTTGTGTCTCTTTTCTCCTTTAGTCTGAGCTCTGTCCTCTCTGTCCTGCTCTCTCTCTGTACCTTTCTGCAGGTATCTCCTGCTGAGCAGCTGCATTTTATGATCTGCAGTTACTGGCTCCACCAACCTGTTCAGTGTTTATTGTTGTTGCCCAGTGCTCAAACAACCAGTTTGGCACGGCTCAAATGCAATTTAGTGTACCTAACTGGCTTTTGTGTCTCATTTTTTTCTCTGCTTCCAACAGTTGGGGTGAGAGGAAAGTAGACAGCTGTCCACCCTGAGTCTGATTCTGTCAGGGTTGATCTCTGTAATACTGTAAGCTCTTAATATGTAAAGTGCTTCAAGATGCCGTATGTAATGGATTGGTGCTATATAAAAATAAGTGAATTTATGAATGAATTTAATATTTGTAGGCACTTCATCTATAGAAAAGCTGCTAGCCTACAGCTAACCCTCAGTGCCAGGTCGCTATGGTTACAGCAGTGTGTTTAAATAATACCAGATCATGAATTACTAAATAAGTGGTTCGGACAGAGAGGCTTGCTGGGTTCCGTAGATGTCCACAGTGCAAGTGTGGTGACATGTGAGCACATGCCCTCACACACACGAATTCCTTCAAAACGCTCATAACAATACTTGCAATTAATTACGGGTCTCGATCACGCTTTCCCGCCTTTGTCCTCTCCCTTTTTTTGAGATTTCAACCCCGGGGCAAGCTATTAGCATGGCAACTGAAAAGAAATTCCAATTATTTCTTACATCTGAGGTAATGAAAATGGCACATTAAACATAACAATCAATGTACCTTGTGATTAGCAGTTGCACATTTCTCCGCCACACATGACCACGTACAGTGCAGATATGATGCCGCCAGTCTATTACCCAGATTTAATGTTTTGTGAAAACCTCCCAGTCAAATACAACATTATTTGAGGCGAATGCTGAGGTATAATCCTGACATATATTTTTTTTTGTTGCAAAAATCTTTCTCCAGCTTCAACGGTGTGTAATAATGAGAGTGATATAATTCTATGGGGTGTTATTAAGTGATTAATCAGGCCTTTATAGACTCCACAGTAATACAGAGGGCATCTTGAGATGCCTTTGGCTTTTGTTTCCTGTGTTCAGTCACTTGTTTATGGCTGACTTTAAAGCATGTCTGGTCATAAATAATACATCTATTATAGAGAGATAACATCTCATATATCCAAAGGGAAGATATCTTAATAGCAGGAAGTTATATAAATTTTATTCAAGTATTATACTCAAGGGCAATTGCCTCTGCTTTTCTTGAAACTGTAGAATGAATGCCGTGAATGTCAATAAGGGTAATAACATGTAGTTCCTACTTGAAATGCTGTGACCCAGGTTCTGACAGAAAACCATTTGATTGTCATTATAAAGCCGGCTTGGACTACCATTATCAGCCGGCGACTACCTTATCAGTTGAAGCACCCACAGGAGGAGGGTGTGTGCATGTGTGCGTGTGGTTTGATTGTTTTCGGGGAAAATCCTTAAATACCCATTAATCACTTATCATATCGGCGTCATCATCGTTCATCATTTCTACATTAGGTGATGAAACTCTTCCGCCACAGTAATGTGAAAGGGCTTCGCTTGTTACAATTAGGCTGAGACTTATCACCTGGCTCTGCAGCTGTACGGATAATTTCAGCCTCCTCCTTTTGGGGGGAGGATTTTATGGCCCCCTCATTGACAATAAAGTGGAGATTTGCCGCCCTTATCAGCCTTATTCCTACCTAGAGCAAAGCCATTTTAAGCAAACGCTGTGTGCAAAAAGGGAAAAAAAGCTACCTGCCTGGCAACAAACAGCACACAAAGTTAGTTGCTGTTACAGGAAGTCGAACAGTGTAGCGGCTAAACAGCCATATTTTTTCTCATTAGTGGACAGAGCTCAAAGCGCAAACTACGATGTGTCGGACTTACACGGTCAGATGGCCGAATGCACTCGTCCAGCGGGATTTGTTGCTCTGTGTTTGCTCAGTGTCCGAGCACACAGTTGTTTGCTAGCATGTTGGCTCGCTTCTGTCAACTTGGTGAGATCTTCTGCCTTCTGGTGGCCAAAAATCAATACGTGTATAGCTTTGAACAAGGATCTCTTTGTTTCTTATGGGGCAACTTTTGTTTTAGTTGGCTGCAGAAAACATGTCAGAACAGAGCTGGGGAACACAGACTCCTTCCTCCCCCCCCCTCTTACATAAACCCTACACACTGAAGCTTAATGCCAGCCTGATGGGTGATCTATAGGCCGCTGCTGTAACCCAAGCACGGAATACTGATATCGACCTTCATTTCATCATTGCTCTTTAGTTTCCTCGTTTTGACATCTTTGGACATGTGTGTACACCTCCAGGGCTTTCTCCCGACCAGGCCAAACTCGGAGGAGATCGAGATCAGCTGGACCCGCGAGTGCCGGCGAGGGATTATGCCAGGGGAAACTCCACTGAATACACAGCCGACAATTTAGATGTTTTCCCCTTGGGTCTTGTTAAATCTTTAGAGAGGAGACATTTGGTACTTAGGGGACTCAGCAGGTAATCCGGTGTGGGGCACAAAGGTCCTGTTTGGATAGAACTGGCCAGATTTGCCCACTGGTTAGGCGATCTCTGAAGCTTTGGCTTCCCTAAGAGGGGATTGAAAGGGAGACTCAGTGGCCACAAAGCCTCTCCCCAGCTGGCCTTGCACGGCCTCTTTCTGGAGATTACTGGGCCAGTGGACGTGTCTTAATGGAAATAGATTTAGATGGGTATTTTGTCGAGCTAAATGACACAGAAGGAAAAGCAAGTCGCTTGACATGTAGAGGAGTCTCTAGCGGACTATTCCGGCTGCTTATTTGAGTATGAATGCACACACATGCATTACTTCCATGCCTGAGTGTGCCTGCCTGCCTGCCTGTGCTGACATTAACTTCTCATGTCTCATCTGTCTATCTTTGTGTGACAGGCGAGTGAGCAAGAGACCGCGCCCTTGCCCTAAAAAGAAGAAAATAATCTCATTCCTGACTCCCCTCTATTTTCCAGCTTGCTGCAGTGTGCATGGGCTGCCCTGTGAGATTTGGGTCAGTTTAGATCTATTGACCCTACACACTCAGTCAGAGTAAGCCCGAGGGCTACTATGACAGATGTTGTCTAGTGGCTGGACTGAAATGAATGTTTTTTTCCTTTTCATCTAGTCAGAAATTGTACATATATATTAAAAAAAACTATAGAAAGGTTTAGACTTGATCACTTCCGCTTCCTTTTTTCTTTTAATGGTGGTGTAAGGGAATCTACATATTCGTTAGTAACAGTAAATAAACAGTATGTGTGCCAACAGTTTTGCAGCCGTTTCAGTTTAAAGTGGAACAAGAGTCCTCCCATAAAAATTGAACAAAAATAAATAACGCAAGTTTGTGCAAGCAGCTTACTACAACCCATAGTCTTATTCATTGTGACAGTGCCCTCTAGTGGCCATACTAACACTGATTAGAGGTTTTAGTTACTCATTTTGTCGCAATACCAAAATGAAGACTTTAATACAATAATTGCCAAATATACTGCAAAGATACCACAGCAAAAATATAAGGCATGGGCCGTCATATAGCTCGCTGAGTTAAGCATTACCATGTGGGCACAGGTCACCAGCAGCGGTCGTGAGTTTGAGTCCAGGTCACGACCCTTTGCTGCATGTCACTCCCCTCTATACCCCCTTTCACCCTGTGTTTCTCTCTACCAATAAAATGAGAAGAACTCCCAAAAAATACTTTTATATATATATATATATAACCAAAAAACCAACAACAATATCTTTTGACAATGTCAGTGAAAATAGTGAAGAATGTAAAATGAAGTCATGAAGCTACAGGAGGAACTCTTCATTAACCCTAGACCACTAATGTAATTATTAGCACCACCATCGCTAACGGTGGGTATATTTTACCAGATATAATATACACGATAAAAAATACTTCTCATCAACATATATTGAAGTACAACAATACCTGGCAAACTAAAATACTCCTCTCTTATTTTCCCCAGTATAACGTGTCATAAAACGTATGGGGGGGGGCCCCTATGAAAAGGCTCTAAAATGATAGAAAAATTAGGAAATCATTCATGAAAAATGTCTTTAAAAAGTAATAATAGAGCTGGGAACTTGACCAGTGAAGGCACAGTCTCCCTGTATAATCGACAACTGTGGGAGATACGTATCCTATATACATACTGCATATTCCAACTAAAAGCTTATTTTGCTCTCTATCACTAACGTCGAGTGAAAATCACCCAGATACGTGCCTGTTGAAAAAAACCAGGGATGGGAGCAGGGAAACACGCCTACCTTCTGTGACGTCAGTGAGCAGCAGGAAGCTACCCAAGGACCCATGCAACTCAGACAATGGCAACACAATGAAAATCATGTGACCACAATTGCATGGGTGAAAATCGCCCGCCACTAGTTTTCTAGAGTTAAGTTTATCTCCTTACACTGTCACTTATAAAAGCTTAAGTCCTATTACTTTAGGGCTAATTTTACTCCCTTACTTTCACTATTTTTGTGGGTATTCAGTTGATCCATTAACTGTTGATCTGCATATTTGGCTGATGTTTCGCAGTTTGCAGTAACGTGAGCTCCATTACCAGTGTAAACACGGTGTTTTCATATTGAGATGTCGACTACATTGGTCAGTTTGCGAAAAATATAAAGTGAAAGAAAAAAGTTATCATTGCCTTTAATTGCATCATTAAACTGTGAAAAAAGTTTGCTTGCCACACACTTGCTTGGCTTACCTTTGAGATCATGAGGTAATTATGTCATCCGTCACATTCCAGAACATGTCGCACCTTTGAATCCTTTGAACACGCTGGGCAAGTTGGCCCCCTCCGTCTGGCTTAGGTAAAGCATGTTAGCAGGCCGTCTTTGTTGTGTCCATGGGCTCACCCTGACACCGAGTGAGAAAAATCCCATATTTTGCTGCGTGCATCTACTTTGTGGACAATCTGTTTTTGCAGCTATGCCTCTCATTATGTCACCATGAAAGCTGCAGTGTGTTTTTTTTATGAGAAAAGAAAAAAGTGGTGCCTACAGAGAGTGGAAGCAGAGTGCTGCACACACACACACACACACACACACACACACACACACGTACACACAACTACACTGTTGCACATCAAGGCAACTCCCAGGAAATACATTTCATCATTCTTTAAGTACCAAGACTAATACCAAGTTGAATAGTTTTGTTTTTATTTTCAGGCTATTAAGATACTTTTTTAGTCTCAGTAAACTGTGCAACACTAGTAGTAACTGAGCAATAAAGTCCACATAGAGAGGAGGTTGGGGTGGGTAGAGGAGTCTACAAAGCACTAGAGTTTGCCTGATGGGACACTGCTATTTTCTTTTGGTTTCAAGACTCTATATTAAGCCAACACTGATTTTTCTATAAACTTCACCAAATTGCTTCTGTGCCAAACAGACATGAGAAATATCTCTGCTATATTTTTAGCAGGAGCTACTGTGATCAGTTTGCACTAGCTTGGCTGCGTCCAGGCTTGGGCCTGCGATCTTTCTGTGTGGAGTTTGCATGTTGTCCCTGTGCAGCGTCGGTTCTCCAGTTTCCTCCCACAGTCCAAAGACACGCTGAGGTTAACTGGGGATTCTAAATTGCCATAGGTGTGAGTGTGCTTGGCTGTTTGCCTCTATTACCCCTTTTCCACCGAGCTGGTTCCAGTGCTAGTTCGGAGCCAGAGCCTGACTTAGCACCAGTCCTTTGTGTTTCCACCACCTAAGCACTGCCTCCAGGTTCTAAAAACTGGTGCCTAGGAAGCACAAGCTCTTTGCTGGGCCAGAGCTAAGCACTGAGTACATCAGGGGCTGGGGGCGGGGTTATTGTGACCAGCGATCACCCCTGGAAAAGGACACACAAGTGGTAATTTGTGTCCTTTTTTTGCTAGGACGTCTCTGGTCCAATCGCAGATGTATTGGAATGACTCCTGGGACACACAGAAGATTTGCAAAAACTGTTGCGTGCTGAAATCCGGTACATTTGTATCCCACCAGTAGCGCAATCGCAAATGTGCTCAGGCAACAGGTGACCTCTATCTTGCAATCAGCCTTAAGACCCTCTATAAAGATAAACGTCGATATTATCATCAACTTATTGCGTTTAACTGCTATAATCAGTGCAAGCACAGTTGCTTTACGGTGACACAGTGGCGTGGCTCTAACTTGACTACCTGCCAATGGAAAAGCAAACAGGTTCTTAGGAGGTGTGAGATTTGACACAACTAAGCACCAGCACCGAACTAGCACCTGGTTCTTGTTGGTGGAAAAAGGGGCATATGTGCAGCCCTGCGATAGACTGGCCACCTGTTGTCCTGAGTCGACTGGGATCGACTCCAGTCCCCCCTGCGACCCTACAGAGGATTAAGCGGTGTATAGATAATGAATGGATTCTGGTGTGAGCAGGCCTTAACCACAGATTACTGGGCAGCAGCAATAAATGAGCAGAGTCTTCTTGTGTTTGCATAACTGCCTTTTGCCCCATGTATTTTGCACAAACGCTTGCAGTGTCAGACTCTTCCGAATCTGATACACTCAGGAGAATAAATCTGTTTTCAAAAGGATATGTGACATGTAAGGCTCCCAAACAAGCAAAGGTGACACCCAGACAGATAGAGGAGAAAGTGCTTTTACATATTTTTAAAATGTTTAATTCATAATTTGATATGCTTGTCAGGAGAGGGGGATTTTTTTGATGTGACCAGCAGACCTTAGCGATCACTGTGCAGTCGCATAGCCATTTGGTGAGGTCAGATAAGAGTGGTTCCTGCACTTAGAATAAAATGGACTTAGAAAAGTGATGTTGCTGTGAGTTACCGTACAGCAACGGTAGCACTGCTCATCTCTCCCTCCCACATTTGCAATTTCTCTCTCCTTAGTAACTGTGTGTGTGTGTGTGTGTGTATATATATATGTGAGCTGGTGTCTGGCTGTAAATGCCCAGCTCAGACTCCTGCAGGTTGAAGTCCTGGGGTCCTTCGCCCTGGCCAATGTTCCAGGGAGATGTGCAGCATTTATTTGTCTGGCAGTAATGAGGAGAGGGAGGCTAGGGGGAGTGTTATCAAGCGTGCCCTGATTCGCACACCTCGAACACACACGCCGAAGCGCACACACACGCCAACACCGCTGACCCAACCAAAGCTGGCCTTCATTACCGCAAGAGTAAATCTCCAGTAAACTTCAATAAGGCCAGACGCTGTGGAAAAAGGTGCGGACACAGTTGGCTGGTTGTGAGATGTGACAGACGTAGGCAGAGATTG
The DNA here is from genome assembly GCA_024666655.1 of Dascyllus trimaculatus. NCBI lineage: Eukaryota > Metazoa > Chordata > Actinopteri > Pomacentridae > Dascyllus > Dascyllus trimaculatus. Next base: position 96,187 of record JAMOIN010002025.1, read on the forward strand.
CTCCTAGACATTCAGACATAAAAAAAAAGAGTTCATGTGTACTGTGGATGGGAATTTATATTTGTGTTATATTAAAAGTTTCATGGCGCCTTTGCCCTTCTCTCGCACAAAGATGCTCTAAACCCTATTGTTGTTAATGCTTGGTAGAATAAGATAGCACTGTATATGCCGGGTGGAGTGAGCGAGCGCATGCCCGGTGGGTCTCCGCACTGTTAATTCAGTTATATGGCTGCTCTGCAAAAGCAATGGGACTTAATTAAATGTCTCACCTAGAGCAGTGGAGGATCATGTTGCCACTAAATCCGGTTTGAGGTAATGCCGCACTTTATTGTGACGATCAGCGCCTCCCCAGGGGTTCAATTACAGCTAAATCTAATTGAAGGGGAACCATGCAACAATGCCGCCCCCCCTCCCCACCTGTCCCTTTCCCTTTTTGTTCTTCATAATCAAAGTCTGCGGCATTTTAACTAAGTCGGATTACCTTGGGAAGTCTTACGAAACTCTTTTGTGGACCGGAGACCAACAGCTGGTGGCAGAGGTCCACAAACTCATTACCTGAGTTAAAAGTAGAATTACCTTTACAAAAGAGTGTAATATCCTCCGTTAATTGTCTTTAGATGAAGTTAATTAATTAACTAAAGCTGTAATAGAGTGGAATCGTCTTCGGCTGATCAGTCAAACAAGTCATGCGTGTTAAAAATGAGTTATTAAGCGATACGCCCGTTGAAAATCTCTTTGGAATTGCGAGCCGTTTCCATAGAAACTCAGATAAAGTTTTATGGCCCAAATCATAATGAAAGATAAAACGGGAAAACTAAACTCCTGGGCAAAGATTGCATTTGTGAAGCGACACGCGGCACCCATGCAAGGATCCCCAAGGAGAGAAAAACAAAACGCAGAGGAATGGGGCCCCGATTTAAGTCATATTTTCGATTATTATGCAACTGGGCACTGATCACCATCTCCCAGTTCATTAACCATGAGAACAAGTTGCCCCTCACAACACAGTCTGTCACCAGAGGCTTCATTTAAATAAAATGAGCTTTCGCACTGCCAAGTTTGAATCATTTATTATTTATTTAATAGGAAAAACAATTGAAAGCATCCATACTTTAACTGATATGATGACAGTTTGACATTAAAATACCTGTTTTCTTCCTTCTCTTACAGGCGGGATCCAGCTGCTCTTGCTCGGGGGTCGTTTTCAAGCACAGATTTGAGGTACCCGTGCTTCAGCTTTGCATTTTACATCCAAAACCTGTGCTGAGGTTACAAAACATGACGTATTTTTACCGATTAAACAACCCCAACAGCCAGATTAACTATCAAGGGAGCACAGTGTGACGCTCTCCGGGGCCCTTTAATCATAGTTTACCATAGGATTAATGTGGGGCATTTGGGCCACCTAATGGTTTGGGGAGCAGTTGCCCATTTTCCCCTTTAGTAATCGTTCTACACAATAAATTAAAGGGTAAAAGTTGGCTTGTCCTTGACGCTAGAATGCTGCTTATCCAATCCAATATAAGGTGATCGTGTTTTTCTATCTGATCTGACTGGTTTTAAATGAGACATTGTCCATTCTGCTTGATTCTACTTGCTGATGATAATTCATCCAGAGGAGGGAAGCGGCTAAAAACCGCAGATTATTACTTTATAAAATCAAGTTTATTTATTTAGTTTATTTATTTATTTATTTATTTGAACAAGGACAGTGTACAATATACATTAACCTTAGAAGGAAGAGATGCATTGTACCAGGTTATAGCACTAGTGCTAATTTCCACCTGTAGTCCCTGGGTAAGCTGATGTTATCAAACATAACAGAAAAAGAGAAGGAAAAAAAGCCCCCAAAAACCAAGAACATTACATTAATTAATAAATATCCCCCAAACAGCATAAAATTAATTCATCTGCAAACACTCCTCAGCAAATGCACTCTCCCATGCACACAAATATATCACATTGTGGGAGCAGCTTTGATTTGAAAGAAGCCATTGCTTGGCCTTACGTGAAAAAGCGTGATCATTTGCACATGTGATCAGCTCTGTTGGTAACATATTCCACTGTCTGATGGCCACACATGAGAACGCTGAGCTGCCGAATGCTGTTCTGCATTTAGGGATCCTGCACTCGCCCCGAACAGTTGACCGAGTGGCTCGGGATGCTGTCAGAGCTCAAAGAGAATAATGTCATCCCTACTTTCTTAATTTCATGTTCTTGACTGTAAATGACGGACTACATTTCCCTTTTTGATCGCGGTTCCATTAACACATCCTTTACTTTTGTTTTCTGCATTCTAATATAATTTGCAAATAAATCCGATATGCGCTAAAAATGTCTGTTATGTCAAAAATAACACTTTTTGTACTTACATTTTTACGTATTTCTGAGTGCATACAATAAGGTTACAGAACTGTCAGCTGTAAACTAGTGGACATTTGATCAACAGAGTCAAACATCCACATCCACAATGTTAATTAGGCAAAGGATAAAACAGGAGAATGTGATACAGCCTAAATATTACAGCTGATATGCTTCTTAAAACATAAGAACATAAGGCCAAGAGTAGGTACGGGTGTATTCGCTGCTTCCCTTCCAGCTAATAAAGTTGAAATGTTATATCATTTACTCACATGTATTTTTTTTCCTCTCTGCTCTTCTGTCACTCTTCATCAAGCTGCCATACCGACTTAAACGGTTCATACAGCCCGAAGACGTGCACCTTCAACATGCGGCAGGAGGAGGAAGAGCGCTTCTGAGGTACTTTTTGAACTGCGCTTAGTATCAGAATTGTTTTTTGCGCTGACTTCAGAGGGCTGCACTTTACGCTTTTTGTCAGTCGCTATTAGCTGCTTGCGCTTCGGAGGCATGGCTGGGGTGGGACGCAATCTTGACGTGACGCTAATGAATGGCAAACGTCATGAATTTTGGCTAAAAGTCGCAAAATAAGTAGCACAATTTGCCAAAACGGCAACATTTGAATGCAAAAATGTAATGGGTTGTTGTACATATAGTATGTAAAGCATCTTGGTGCTTTTAATGGAGACTAAAGCCTTCCTCAATAAGAGCTACCAGGCCATTTAACTGACTCTATTCCAATAATATACCAGCATATTGTGCACTATAAGGTAAAGTTTCCTGTAAAACTTAACGTTAAATATCTGTCTTCCCAAAAAAACATCCCCCCACTGCTGAGCTTGTCAATAAATCTCCAACCTATTCGGCTGTTGTCCCGTGGTGAGAAGCTTATTTATACGTCCACTGCAGGGATTCCAGTCATTTCAGTTTCAATTCATCAAGCTTAATAGGTATACTTGAAGGGACCGGGGTTCTGGCCGCATTAGCTCTGACCATTTCTTTTTCTAAGTTACCCGGCTCACAGTTAAAGTGAACGATATATTTTCCACATAATTGCATCTTTGCACCAAAAAAAAGAAGAAAAAAAAAAAAAAGAAAATACTTCAAGGTTATTAGGAACCGCAACGGAAATGTAACAGGGGGAAAAATGGCGCATTTGTTTGTCACTGGAGGGCTTATTGGGTGCTACACACAGCAATCACAGAGGGGTACCCTTACTTGATCAATACTGGTCTTAGGTGAGCATTTGTTTCTTTTTTTTTAAGCAATTTTGTGAAGGAAAGTATAAACCATGATGAACTGGATCTCTCACACACAGAAAGTCATGTTTCCAGTCACAGCTCCATCAGCTAACCCTGATTCCAAGTCCATCTATCCATCCATTACCTATATGCTGCTTAATCCTGTGTAGGGTTGCAGGGGACACCCTGGACAGGTCGCCAGCCTATCACAGGGCTATACATAGAAACAGATAACCAAGCAAACTCTCATTCACACCTATGGACAATTTAAAAATCATCAGCATGTCTTTGGATCGTGGGAGGTGAAAACCCACGCTGCACAGGGAGAACATGCAAACTCCACGCGGAAAGATCCCAGGCGTCCTAACCGGGACGCGAACCGGGGATCTTCTAGCTTGGTGCTAACAACTGAGCCACCATGCAACCCTGATTCCAAGTCTTCATACTACAAATGATAGTTTTTTTTGCCCTGAAAAGGAGGTAATTCCCTACAATGTGACTGTTTAAACAGATTTATGCCCCCCACAGTGTGAGTGATACACAGCACACATCCCAAAATAAAGAAATGAATATTGCATAACCACGTTTATAAGGATTTCTTCCGAGTGGGTTTAGAGATTGTTTTAAAAAAAGAAGGAAAAAAAAGGCACAGTCCCGTGAGTTTTCTCTGTCTTTGTCTTTCTGCGTCCGCAACCGCCACGGCGCTAATCAGAATTGACAGGTCCTGCTTTGCGGATCCCTCCACTCGAGCATGCATTCTCATCTTCATTACCTCCATTGTAGGCCATATCAAGTTAAATAAATAAACATTAACTAGTGCGCTGAATAGATACGGCAAGGAAACGTAATGAGACAAAGCGCTGAGATCGTAACATCTCTCTCCCCGGAGACTGATATGAAATTGAACACGATTAATAAAAGACCTTCAATTAATTGTCGTCCTCTTTGTTCCGCTCCGAGTCGAAGACTTGCGATTTAAAGGGAAACAAAAGATACCGAGGAGAAAGCGTTTCTTTATTTATTTTTTATTTTTTTGGTTGAAAGACCAGATAAAATCAATTTCTGCAAGACGGCCACAGCTTTAAGCACCTCGTCAGTTTCTTGTTGGGAACACTTTAATCATTATTCCGTGCCAGGAGCAGGAGTCGTTTGATGCAACAAATGTCGTTTCCATCTATGTAGTATGATTGTACTGTTGCACCCAATGTGACCCCGTGTCCTACATTGAGATTCACAGCCAGCTAAACTCTCTCTTGCATCACTTCCTCCAAGGAACAGGTATGTGTTGTATTTGGACAGGATTTAATGCAAAAAAATGTGAAACTGAAATGATACAAAATACATAAAAATACTCGGTATCAATCAAAATATGCCCACTTAAATCAAATAAACATTTCCTGGTATGCATAAGGTGCATTAAAGAGTTAATTCAAACTTATCAGTCTCACTACATGAACTTGAGATCCAACTTTACTATACTGACACATACGGAATGTCAAAACATCTCAAACTTGCATATATAATAATCAAACGCAACTTGGAAACGTACTCATATTGCCACTCAAAAGGATAGAAAGGAGTGGATTGAACTGAGAAAGACACGCCATTCTCTGCTTGTCTTATGAGAAAGCAGTACTTCCTGTTACAATACTCTATTTCCTGGTTGGTTAAACATGGTGAACGGGGCAAACCTGCGCCCCCTGTGTTCCTGGAGTAGCAACATAAGAGCAACTCCAGTACAATGATGTTTCTGTATTCTGATTTGACAAAAATCATCAGCACGCCGCATGAATGTGAGCACATCTGGTTTCTGAAAGGATGTTTTAAAGTCTGGTTTTGCTGCTTCTTATTAATCGAAGCTGATCGAGCCAAGGTGTGGCAAGCACCAACCACAATGGACTGGTGTTAGGCACGTGTGGACCTACCAACCAAACACCCGACACACTCCTCCGTAGCGCTGCATCCTCAGAGCTGCACAGGTATTTAACGAAACAGCAATAAGACGACAATTTAGGAACCATTTGCCGAGCTACATCTTAAGGTTTCCGAGCACTAACACATGACCTTGCTGTGAGACTAATGAAAAGTTAATCTTTCTAACTCCCGGCTCATTGTTTTTGCTCCCTTTGTTTACAGGCTTTCGGCAGACTAATGTCACGCTTTGGCCAGACCACGTAGTTATTTTCTGAATAATCTGAATAAGCCGGGCTACTTAGAGATGCAATTAGTGAGTTGCACTATATATTTTCTAAAACACAGGGGAAATATCCGTATAGGAGAAGACAAAGGAGTGTCCTTGTTGCAGGATTATAGGAACCTTGTTCGTTCATTCTGGGGCTTAGTGGTGTCAAAACAATGTATTGACTTTTGCAAAAAAAAAGGAAAAAAAATCAAGCTAAATTAATTAATGTTAATTAATTAGAGTTCACATAATGCTTTGGGGAATGCCGTGGTTTTGCAGTCGGATGAATGAGTTCACTTTGTGCTAAACTCTGAGCCCTGTTTTTGTTGTCTAGTTCTATGTACTGAAAGGTAATTGTAAATCAGCTCCCAGCCATTCCTGTTTACAATCTAAGTTGGATGTTCAGACAACGATCAGGCGATTTCCTTGGCAGGAAGTGGCAATGTGTCAAGCAAGAAAGCGACATCCGTCCATTATTTAAAGCATGCATGGATGTTTACTGGTGGTTGGCAGTGTTAATACGTCTGAAAAGGCGTCAGTCATGTTGAATTTAACAGCGTTTCTATCATGCATGTGGTCAGATTTGACTCCGTGAGGAAGAAGAAGTGTGATTTCTGTAGGTGAGCTGGGTGTGAAACTGCTCGGTCGGCTTGTTAGAAATGCACTCAGATTTGTGCGACGGAAAGCAAGCAGTCCCAGCACTCTTTATTCCATTTTAACAGACTCGCGTTTAAACATCTTATACCTCAATATACGTTTATAGAGTGGCGGATAATGTGCAGCCTTTATTTTCTCCTTCTTTCAGAATCTCAGTAAACTAATACCAAACACTCCACTCCGCTGAATGCAGCTGGGGCTCATCTAAAGCCCAGTCACATAACTTCTGGTTATCTCCCCTCCAGGCTTCTCTGGGTTTTTTTTTTTTTTTCAGATGCTGGTCTTCCCTTGTCTCTCTCCCACCTCTCACCTCACACTTGGTTGGATGCTGCCTGGCAGCAGCCCGGTCACGATACATGAACGATCCACCACGTTTGGGCTGGAACAGATGACTAAACAGCAATAGGTGACTAATGCCGTCTGTCATTACGCAAATAATTTGTTAGTTTGCGATTTGTTCGACATCCTCAGTGCAGGACGAAGGTCAGGGCTGAATAAACCCACACACTCGAGCACCAAAAGAAAAAAAGGAAAAAAACCACAAAGCATTCATTAACAGATTCCATTCAGCCAAATCACGTAGTAGCTACACTAAGTCACAACCTTTTTTTTTTGACTGAGGATGTCCATCTGTCTAATACAAGATGCGTTCCATTCGGTTTGTACTCTAGATGAACTTGTGGCATAGTGAGGGGTCCTTGTGTGGGTTGGGAAGGCAGACGCACAGACACTCAGCAGATGGACCCCACTTCAGTGCAGCAACAGGGTGACTGGTGGGGGGAAATGGAAGGTCCAGCAGGCTTGAAGACCCCACAAGTCTCTTGCGCTGGCCGCCACCGCGCGCACACACAATTCACACAGACGAGCTCACAATCCCTTGTCTTGGTGACAAAAGTGAGAAACTTCACACTCGATCTCAGCGGATGCGGGACAGGTGGTGAGGAGGATGGAGGGAAGTGAGAAGAGAAAAGGAGGAAGAGAAAAGGCACGAGGAGCAGGAGCATCTGAAGTGAAGGAGATTCTTGCATACCAAATTGTCTTGGCAGCGATTTAAAGTTGGCAGTGCGTAACTGTTCTCTGGCCTAACGACAGTTTGGCTGATCGACGCTCTGGCAGGAGCTCAACTCGCTCCCCAAAGGTGACAGCAGACGCACAAGCCAGGTGGAGCAGTGACATTGGTGTTAGACATCCCACTTCGAATAGAAGTTTGAAGGGAAATTCTGTGTGTCACTCTCTCGCTGGCTGGGAGGCAATTTCAACATCACATTGCTCAGCTCTGACTAACTGTATAGTGTGACTCAACTGGTTTTGGTTGCTAGGACACAGGTTGACAAAAGTCCTAATTTAGTTTTTGAAAAATTACTATGATGTTGGTATTCCAGCAGCTGCTAAGTAGCACGTGGTAAGATCCTAAAGTAGCTCAACGAATTTGATCAAAATAGAGACGACATTTAGTTTGGGACAAAACAAATCTACATATTGAGTCAACGGTAACATGTGCACTGTCATATACCTCGATCAGCCACAGCATTATAACCCCTGACAGGTGAAGTGAATAACAATGATCATATTGGTACTATGTGGTGTTCTGATGGAAAACCTTGGATTTTAACATCCATGTTGATGAGACTTAGACACCCAAATAAACATTGTCCCAGAACAAGAACACTCCCTCATGCTAATGGAAATCCCAAATGTCACTGACCTACCCCCACAGGAAAATGCACCCCACCACATGGAAACAACATCAACCAATCAGGAACATGTTGAGGAACATGACAATGGCCCAACACGTTGATCTGACCTCCAAACTTCCTACACCCCATTCTGATCAAGCATCAACAGGATGCAGTGGAACAAGTTTGATTGACAGAGGCCCCACTGCACAAGCCAGAGCACCCAAAGGATCCAGTGCCAACGTCCTGGTTCCAGACCCCATCGGACACCCTGAGAGGTCCTCTTGTCCATGCCCAATGGTTTAGAGCATTTTTGACTACATAAGGGGGACCAGCACAATATTTGGCCGGTAGTCGTAATGTTATGCCTGATCGGTGTACAATGGTTTGACTGATGATGCTGCTTTGTAACATGGGCAACTTAAAGACCCACTGATGACCCCCAGAAGACCCCAAAATGGCCACCATTCATCCAGTTTGCTTCATCTACTCTTCCTCAGGTCCCCACTTGCCAAACTCGAAGCGGATCGGATGTACGGCTGATGAGATATGCAAGACCAGAGAGAGACACACATGCAGACTGAGATTCCCTCATTTATTTGAGAGATTGATAAAAGTAGTAGATAAATGGTTGGAATAGTTTGTTATAAGTTTAGTTTTTGAAAGCTGAAGTAATTCTAATCCTCATTGCTTTGGATAATTTATAGTGCTGAATAACATTCAGCTTAATGGGAATGCTCAGTCTGACAGGGCTGTGGATCTATGTCAGACCAAAAAGGTTGCGAACCGCATTGACTGTAAAATTGCATCCTGCAATAATGGCTTCCGTGAGTTGTTTTCTGAACGCGGACGTGATCCTGATCGAACATGTTCTTAATTATCAGAGGTAATCTGCGGGTGTGTTGACTGATGTACGGAGATAAATATTTTAGGCGGCCTGGAGGCATTTACACATTCCAGCAATTTAGCACTCTAATCTGCAGTCGTGATTCGCCTTCCTTTCCCTCAATCAAACGACTTGTATTTCACACTCACTTTCTCATCGGGGAGATGACACAACGGGGTAATTCACCTTATCTCCGGCCAGGTTCTCAAATCCAATAAACACAGTTCCCCAGTGCCTTTTGAAGATGGGATTCCCTGTTGAGCACAGCCAGAAATTGGCTTTGTGCGGTGTGCAAAGGCCTAACAATGGGCCAACACAAAGCAGGTTTAATTGACAAATTTAGAGGACGGCTGAAGCCGCGGGCATCAAAGGCCAAGCATCTGCTGATGGCGCCCCTTACAAGCAGCCTCGTCGCATCTTCCCACATTAGCGGCGCGTTTATCGTCTCACCGAGTCGCCCTCTGCTGCAGTCGCTGCTTGACACCTAACAAGTAATCGGAGAATAGAAACATTCTCAAGACGGCCTCAGTAACAGGTGCTCCTCTCTTTGCCCCCTCCTCCCCTCCCTCCCTCCACGTCCACCCACCATCAGCGCCATTACCACCATCAGCCCAAGGTGAAACCCTGATAATTGGTCATATGGGATGGGGGCTGATATTGCTCTGGCAAAGCCACTTGGTGTGTCGCTGAACAGGCCAATGATGAAGCCTCTGCCATCTGCCCTGCTTTTCCACTCTTCAGCACATTTCCACGAAGATTATCATCACCTCTAATTTGTAACATACACTTTTAGTGTCTGCGTGCAGAGTCACTGTTGAACTAATCACTCACTGATTGCGGCGCGGCTTTTAGCACTAGCTTCTATGATTTATATATGATTGGAAATGAGTGTTGTTTCTTTGATTTATATAAGGGTAATTGCACTTGGGTGTGTGTGTGTTTTTTTTATTGTTCCTGACTCTGTTTGCTTGTTTGGTGCTCCTCCCAGGTCTCCCCCTGCCATGCTTTGTTCGCTGAGTTATGGGGTTCAACAGGCTACCATATGGACAGTAAATGTGGTTTCTGTCACCGCAAAACTCTTTTACACTTTACTGGCGCTTTGCTTTCTTAATCATGAGCGCCATTATCATTATCGTTGATGTAGCATTTTGTTTTGGTCGTTAGACTCGGGGCTTTGCATGATTAAAAATAAAATATATGGCACGGTGCAATCTGCGGCGTCTGTTGTGCCTGCCGAACCAGCAGTTCTGCCTGCATTGTTATTGCTCTCATCAAACCCTACAAATGTATATTTCAGACATTATGCCGCCGCTGCAAGATCGCAGTCACATGGCGGTTTTATCATCCTGTTGGTGAAGCTGCGTATGAATATTTTATTTTTCTGAAGTCGACAGTATTCGCTGCAACTTCGAAGGCCCGAAAGAAAGTTGGGCGCGCAGCTGTACGCCCAGCAGGGAGCCCGAGTGCTGCACTGCGGTCCTGTGTCACCTGTATGCGCCATCCACTTTGTTTAGCTATTTTCAGCGCATGCATCAAAACCCTGCTCCTTTCTTCCTCTCTCTCCTTCCCTCCTCCCCCCCCCACAATTCATGTGAAAGGTTCTTTGTGGTGGGCTGCACGGAGAGGCTTTGAGCTTCATAAAGCCAACGCAACGACTAGATTAAAATATCAAACTCAAACGGAGCGGCCATAGTGACAGGATTATGGCACAAAATGGCGACTCGTGGATGAAGGAAGCGAGCGCTGAAAATAGGACGGAGAAGAAAGCCGCCCATTCTCTTGGCAGGAGCGCCTCGCCGCATGAAAAAGCAGGTTCTAATAAATATAGCAGCCTCTCGAAAAGCGCCTCCCTGCCTTCAATCCGCTGTCCTCGCCGTCTCCACACATTTAAATATAAATCTGTAAAACATAGCGGCGTTCCTTTTTTTTTTTTTACACCGTATTAGATAATTGGCTGGGATAAGATGTCAGCACAGTGCGGCGAAATGATTGTCTCTCTAAATAGTGGTGCATTTCACATTCCGTGACAGTTATTGACAACGGGGAAAGTAAGGCTGAGCTCATAAGTTAGTACTAATGAGGTGTCATCGCCATCTGAGCCACTGTGGAAACAGTTTTGTACGCGATAACAAAACAGATGCCTTAGCGTTTACTCCTCGTGAAGCCGGTTAATGATTCAAGTGCGGAACACAAATGAAGCAAGGGCGGACGTTCGACTGATCGGCCAAGTTCAGGACCGCTGCGGATTTTCCTTAGCATGCAACACACGCCCCCTTTAATATCCCTGCATTTATCAATGGAGACCACTGTCCCCAGAAAGACAAGAGGATATGCAAACGACCCTTGACAGAAGGCGTTTGATATGCTAAAGGCTCCTGATGAATGGTATTAACTTGGCCTGGTGCTCTCCGGCATATGAATAAAAAGAGATTTGAGGAAACAACAATATTCAGTAACGGGGAGGAAAAGGTGAAAGGAGCCAGGATGTGCGGGGAATTGTGTACGGCCAAAATGAAACGAAGGAAAATCCACGAAACCCGTGATATCAGCACTTAATCTCTTAGGTATCTACATGCTGGAGTCAGGAGCTGCTCCACCTGCATACAAATGTAAAATTACATTTCCCCAGACTACGGCAAGCAGAGCCAGCATGTTCTTGCAAGTTTCCAAGAATGCTGTTTGGATTTCATTATTTATGCCCTTAGCATGTGTTGGGGGAGATTCTGAAATGAGTTCTCGATCTAGGAAGGACTGCCTGATTTCTTGTATGTAATCCAGCACCAAAAAGGTTCGCCTTAAATTGAATTCTGCCATTTTGTACCTTTTCTTTAAACCAAAGACGGGCTGCCCTTGCTGATCTTAGCTGTTCCATGGCTCCAGGCCCCCACCTCTCCTCTCCTCCCCCAGCACCTGTCAGTTCAAAATGACCATCTAACATTTGCTTCTTTTGTCTGATTTAAGCGGAGGTTGGACAGCCAGGGCAATTGATCCAGGGCATATATCAATAGCACAACCTCGAGACGCTCAGCACTTTTTCAGATGCAGGCTGCATTTCCGTTTCCATGTGTGGGCTTGAAAGCTGAGAGGGAGCATTTCGGCGTGTGTGCATTCAGATTCCTCCACCGCTCTTTAGTCATGCATGAAAACATGTATCAGTTTTACGTGCATGTCTTAAGAGACAATGCGCTTTGCTGCCTGTGCAATAGCAGGACGTTTTGATCTGGAGATCAATCTCTTCCCCTCCACTAATCAAGGTGGTTGGCGGAAAGGGGATGCGAGACCGCACGTAGTCCTTTGCAATGCGATCCATGTATGATTGCATGTTAATGCCACATGGATCCTGTCAGTGGTGCAGCAACATCGATTAGAATCAAAAAAAAAGAAGCGGAATTAAGGAGGCTAAAATAATTCGTCAAGCTGATGTGCTAAGCAGTGCAAGTTTGAAAATGATCCATGAACATGGGAATACGCATCTAGAGCATACGAAACTGCTGCAACCAACATCTTTATCGCATCGTAATTAGGTACATATATGTAGAAGAGCTTTAAGAATGTGAAGTAGGAAGTGAAAATGAAAAATGCTATCAATCCTTTCTATAGTTGCAGATTAGCCATGCTGTGCTATACACCTCCTGCTGCACACCAACTGTATATATGAAGGAAACGTAACATAGTTATCCACAAGCATTATGAAGCGGAGGGACCCCAGCTGTGGCAACAAGCCCCAGGTGATTTTACCTTGAACAGGGGGATGAACAGTCACCTGTACATCTGCCTTGAGCCTCCGGCTAGGGGTCCACTTCAGTGATCTGATGCACCACTGGGGGTCACGGATCACAGAATCCATGTTTTCTTCCCAGCCTGCTGGTGGCTGAGATAGTAAAGCTAACCCAGGCCTCTGGCAGCGGCACCGCAGCCATGAGGGGTACCCCCCACCCCCACCCCCCAACCACCACCATGTGCTGTGGGAGTCAACGGCCTCGTTAATTCCACCTCCCACTGGGTGAGTGTGTACCATTACAGCCAGGACTGTGGTTCCCTTTAAATGTCATATATTTACTTATTCATTCTGTCCACATTTCATCGAACTTTATATTCAAAAATGACTGCATTGTTGTGGGAGAAGGGAACAGTTCTGAGCTTTGGTGTTTTGAAACGGCACAGATGTAACCAGTGTTTCGCCGCCTTGCCTTTAGAACTTCAGGAAAAGACCACAGTCAGTCAGGCAGTTCCATTTTATCAGTGCCCCGGTGCTGAGCGAGCAGCACCTACTGCCTCGCATTTCATACGACCAAAGAGTTTGCTGTTTGCTATTTCTTGCCCCCTTTTTTTAAAGGCCACAGAATCAACCTTGTTACAGGGGGAACCACAGGAGATGCCTGTTTTTTTTATCTCCAATAGAAAGGTTTTCTTGGAAATAAAGCGAACCAAACCCATCTTTATAAACTAACACACTGACTTATACAGGAAAGAAAGTAAGCGAAGTAGCCTTGCAACTTTTTACACGAAGAAAAATCACCAAAGCGTGCCTATCAGATATGTACAATTGAAATGGTGTTGTTGAATCATTGAAGCGAATTAGGGATTCATCCACTGTTTCTAATGACACTAGTCTTTGCTTGCTTTGAGGAGCTCAAGGTGACTGCAGTAATGATGGCAGAAGTCCCTGATAGGGTGTATAAATTAGAAAAGATACAACTGGAGGATATTTTGGTAATTTGGCTCTATGAAAATCAAGTATAAATTAACACCCAGTTTCCCTAAACACTTCACCAACTGAACCTGGACACATTTGTATCAGCAGAGTGTGCACACCTACACACAAGATGCAAACACACACACACACACGCGCGGTTACTTTCCCTCAAGGGCACGAACAATAGCACACAAGAGAGAAGGGTGTGAGGAGCGGTGTGGCATATTGCTGGGACTAATTTACCAGCGGCGAGGGGAAGTGCTGAGTGGACACAGCTCGGCGGCTGATTCGGGGCCAGGGCTGGGGCCCCTTGGCGACAGACAGACACCGCCAAGGAGCTGAGGCAGCGGAAAAGTCCACCCCACACACACACACCAACAGCACAAACAGCAAAACACACATTCACACATGCCCCTCCTCTGCTTTCTTGTCTTTCACTTTCCTATCAAGGAAAGGCGGGCGCATGTCAAGGATATGCCACCCCCGGCTGCCAGCTGCAGGCCCTGTCGATGCGTGTAATTTTCCTTTGTTTTTTTTTTTGTTGTTGTTCTTTTTTTTTTTCCCCCTTCGTTTTTGGCATCTGTCGCCTTGCTCCTTGTGCATGTCCATGCTGTGTCCCCCCTCAATGACAAGGGCATCCCATAGCGCCAGATGGACCTCCCACCTAGCCAACCCTACACTCCCTTCATAAAAGTTGATCTTGTCACAGTTTTTGAAAAGCAAATGGCATTTCCCCGACCAGCACTGCCCAAACACATTCTGCTCATGCTGTGAATATTCATGACACCTGCTTTGCTGGTGCATATAAGCATTTACATTAATAAATCCTCCATATCCAAGTGTGGACTTAACTTTATATGACTTGTATTCTTCTGCATTTTGGGAAAGATTTTGCTTTAAAAACTGTAAGCACCATCAGTCACGTTTCCTCTTTATACCGTGTAAGAGTTCTCCTGCCCTGATGTCCCTTAATCAGCACCATGGACAGCGACAGCAGCTCCTCTGTTCAGCCTCCAACAAATCCTCATAATCATATTTATTAGGGATGCACGATAACGCCAATTTCAACTGATTCCGATAATCGATTTTACTTCTTGCAGCCGATAACCGATAATGTCAACCGATTGCGCACCGGAGCGTGACACCGGAGTTGTCAGGTCCGCTACTACAACCACCACGTCGTTCTAGAGCTTCAGCAGCGTATGAGAGCCTTAGCAATGCTTGGTTGCGCCCAGCGACAGACTGGAGCATAACGCTGGAGATGGTAAGTCTGCTACTATAACCACCGCGGCGTTCTAGAGCCTCAGCGGCGTACTGGAGCCTTGGCGATGCTCGGTGGTGTTCGGCGGCGCGCACGACTTTTTGAGTATCAAAATTATTATCCGAATACCACCGCAACGAACAAATAGTTGGATATTCCAATATTCTGGACCAGTCCTAGTGAAACGACTTCTTCAGACATGGTAAAGAAAGTCTAAACTGGTCAGTGCCATGCTGCTTGTTTTTCTCTGCCCGTGCAGCGCTATGACATCACACACATACGACAGTACCGTCGGGGAGGGGAGGGGTTGAGGAGTCAGGCATGAGTACAAGCCACAACATACAGACTAACAACAAAAAAATAACCAAGATTCCAAGTCTTTATTATTATTGGGTCATTTTATCGGCTGATTTTTTAATTATCGGAATGACGTCATAATTGCCAAATTTAACCGATAATTATCGGATGCCGATATTATCGTGCATCCCTAATATTTATTATACAGTACCTAACACATGATGTACTTTTGTCTTTCTTATTTGAGTGCCCAAGCTCTCGGTGTGAATATTACATTAGGTTTTATTTACATTTAAATGCAAACCATACAGGTTTGTCAACAGAGACGTTGACTTTTAAATGGACAGAAGGCAGTTTGCTCACTCCAACCAGTCAAGGCAGATGGCCGCCTTCCCTGAGCCTGGTTCTGTCGGAGATTTTTCTTTTTTCCCCTCCCTATCCTAGGGGGTTCTTTGGTTCCTTTCCACCGTCTCTGACTGCTTTCTCATAGGGAATCCTAAAGCAGCTTTGGTATAATTCGTGAGGCCTGTACCTTACTATGTTAAGCTCTGTGGGATGACATTTGTTGTAAATTTGCGCTATATAGATAAAATTGAAATTAAAAATTGAGTTTCTGGATCTAGGAATGTATTATGAGCCTCATTAAAAGTGTTCATTAACATGAAAAGTTTGCAGCAGAGTAAATATTAATGAATTAAGTCCTTTTATTCTTCTCCTCCTTCTGTCTGGAGGGAAAATACCTAATTGGAACACCCATAATGTGTTGTTCTTGTAAACAGGAAGCATGTCGCGACAGATTCTTTGAGCTGAAACCTTGATTCCTGTTTTTCAAGCTTTCATTTGTTGAGATTTTGATAAATTAGCACCATTAAAAGCAAGTGAATTAGCCATTAGCAGTTCCTCTTTATAATGTGGCCATGGATGCACGCACAACAATTACTTAGAAACTGAGGAGAACCGAAAAATATGTTGATTCTAAGGCAAGTTCTGAAGTCTTTTACAGCCCCCTGTTTCTTTATTTATGGAAGTTTATCAGCCATAGAAATAAATGATCAAGACGCCAGGCAACACGGACTCCATCTCCAAATGAATCCACTTCTTTGTTGTTGCACCTTTGTACGAAACCTCCCTAGTTGCCTCCTCACCACTCCACACACTGCACATACCGCGGCGTTGCTCGGCAGGGAGGACTAGTTCTGTGATCAGCATCGCCGCGCTGTCAATCCAGTTCCACTGTCTGTTCTTTCAATTCCAAACGGACCGTTGCCTGGTAATAACAGCACAGCATTACCGAGCCGTCATTAACATGTGTGAACTTTTCGCTAAGTGCAGCTGAAGCACTCAGTGTACCATAATCATTCTAAACACATGTGTATGTTACATTAGGCTCTTGCCCTTTTCACAGTACATATTTATTTATTTCAGCCTCGTTATGTGTCGTGCAAATGTGTCGTAATTGGTCAGAACATGGTGCGGTTCTTTTAAAGTAGGTAAACAGGCAGCATATGATTTCATGAGACGGCTACGGTTATTTTTCTCCTCGACTCACAGTCAACCCTGTAGGCAAGCCGCTAAAAAAACGTGGTTTGAAATGATGGCTACAAATACGACTGGAGTGGAAGCAGTGGAGTAAATCCGCTGCTCACATCCGGGTGAGGCCTTTTAATTTTTTCAGGCAGCTGTGATGAATCCTCGAACAAAAGACGTCAGTGAGATCTTTGGTAAATGGTAAATGCTCTGCACTTATATAGCGCCTTTTTCTACCTTAATGGCATCCAAAGTGCTTTATAATGTGTTTCGCATTCACCTATTCACACACCAATGGCGACAGAGCTGCCATGCAAGGCGCTTGTCTGCCATTGGGGTCAACTTGGGGTTCAGTGTCTTGCCCAAGGACATTTCGGCATGCGGAGGGGCCGGGGATCGAACCGCCAACCTTGCGATCAGTGGACAACATGCTCTATCACCTGAGCCACAGCCACCCAAATATCAAGATCTTTGTTGAAGATGAATAGTGAGACTTTACACCTGCGATGACACTTGAGACTCCTTTGTCCAAATGCAGCAAAGAGTCAGCAAATTAATGAAATGTCTTTTAGAAGTTTCTATGAGGTAAAACTAAACTGTAATATCGACTCAAAGTAATGCATCTCAGGCACATTGCAGCACATTACCATACCACTGCGTTTATATCTATGCGTTTGTTATGTCATTAGCCCTCGCTAAGTGCCTGCTTGTCTTTTAACATCAACAGTAATGTAACCTCGCCTTGGCTTCATGTCAGCGCGGCCGTTGATTTCCTGTCTTTATCTCCTCAGTGCGGCATCATACTCCATGCTGAGCTTGCAATAGAAGGCCGATCCTTGACCAGAGCGACCTTGCATACCAGTCAGCTGTTTGATCAGCGACGGCACGTGTTGCTTTTTTGGCATGTTAAGTCATATGTCCATTGATTGTGGAGAATTCATTCTCGCTGGGTGCCAGTGCTCGCTGAATTAAAGAGAGCAGATCCCTGCTGTCTCTGTGATGATGAACTACAGTAAGAAAAGAAACACATAAAAGAAACTGTACGGGGAGATTAGGCCTAAATGCAGCATTAATTAGTTATAAAAGAGATAGTTTCAGGTCAGAATGTTCTGTACAGTTTGCCAGCAGGAGTTTAGGGGATTTTGTCTCAGCGAGGTGTGCGGTATGGATCCTAGCAACAAGAGGAATAAGGAAAATGGGTTCTAGGGGTCTGCCGCAAGCAGTGCTGGTCCAGAGGCAGCCAAAGGCCGCTTCCTTCAGGGGCAAATGGAAAATTTTTGATCTCTGCCTCCCACCTTGAACCTTCAGCTTGCACAAACCTGTAAATTGCTCTCTGGGGCTTGGATCTACTCAAAACCCAGGCTCTTTATCCTTTCCCAACAAAGGTCCCCCTGTTGGTTGCAGTGTTAAAAAAAGATTTCTGAGGCAATTACCTGACTGGTAATTTAGGTTTTTACAAAGTTCCTTTATTGGAAACCAGCATCTTCTAGTTTAATGAGCTCATTTAAGTCAGTCAACTTGCCCTAAGAGTCAACTGAGTAAAAACTACTTCATAACT
The DNA here is from genome assembly GCA_024666655.1 of Dascyllus trimaculatus. NCBI lineage: Eukaryota > Metazoa > Chordata > Actinopteri > Pomacentridae > Dascyllus > Dascyllus trimaculatus. The sequence goes on from JAMOIN010002025.1 coordinate 114,526, forward strand.
GAGGTGTACATGCACTGCACATTCATTTTTTACTTTGAAAGGATGCTTTTATAAGTGGCTACATTATCTGTATACATGTGAGTCGCAAATGCAGTCTTACATCAAGGCTGCACTGAAAGAAAGTGTGCATTAAATAATAAGAAAAAAAATGTTGGCAGAGGAAACTGTCAAGAAAACAAAGCGTCTTTACTAATGCAGAGTTCACACTTGCTGTAATCTTTCGCTACGCCTCCTCTTACATTCCTCTTATTGTATTTCATTTCTGTGTCTTGGCAATTTCACACAAGCAAAGACACGAAATCCAGCATTTTCCAGAGGTAGGAGCAAACAAACTAATAAAAAAGATCAAATGAATTCAGATTTGGGCAGAATATTTTACGAATAAAAAGTCTTCTTTTCGTCTCTCGCCACAAGTCTTCATGGAGGAGGAAGATTGGAGAAGATTTACTGTTAAAATCTAACTAAAGGAACTGAATTATTCATGCTTGTTTTCCTTTGGTAAATTGAAACAACTTTACTGTTCATGCTTTTGTTTATTTGTGGCTCATGGAGCTTTTATAACTCTGTTCCTGTAAATCCTCCACCATGCTCTCTGATTAGAAGACATTCTCTCCGCGCGTTTATGTTTTTATCTTTGTCATTTTGCTGAAAAAGATCAGAAAAAGGAGCTGCAAGGCGGCTGTATACGTAGCCAAGTGGCCAAGTGGGAAATTCCTCCCCAATCTCTGGAAATAAAACTTTCTGGAAATTACAGGAATAATTCCACAACAGAGCGACTGTTATCTTTGATAAATCGACACTAAGTCTGTCTCTATAGCTGGTCATAAAAGACAAATTCACATCATTATCCGGCGGAATCATTGGTTAACAGTCCGTAGACTTCACACTGATCAAACAGCACAAAGCAGCAGCTCCACTTGTTAGTCGCAAACTGTCACCCCACAGGGATCTGCCTTTGGGAATCCGCAGCCCTGAGGGCAAGATGCTCGGCACCATTTGGCACAGCACATTTTCACCCCGACACACGACGAGCAATGTGGCAGCTTGTGTGAGTTGCGGCTGTCTAAAATCAAGATCAGTGGCGTTGTTTGCTTACATCTGAAATTAATTGGTTCACATTTACACGATGACCTACTGGCAAAGTGGCCTCGTCAGCGACTTTCAGCTGTGGCCGCCCCCCGTGGGACTTTCTCTGGTGGAAGCTCGGGAGGCATCCTGCCCAAAACCCTCAAACGCAGCATCTTAACCTTTTCCTCTGAGGAACAGGCTGCTGCTGAATGCACAAAAGTGGCTTGACATTAAGGAAAGTGAAACTGCTGCTACTGGAAGGGGGCTAGGTGACGTGGTATAAAGACCTTTAGCCAAGGAGCGCGTCAGCAGAAGTTCTTAAGTGTATAGCTCAGACCTTAGAGGTCGGGATAATTCCACCGCTCCAGCACTGTCTTTTTCACTCCGGATAAAAAGGTTAGATACCCACTGTGAGAGTGCAGGTGGCTGAGAGCAATACGCTGCTGCATTACCACTATATATAGCTGCTGGTGAGATTGTGAAGGATCCAAGTCATATGAATCACCTACTGATCCATGGACACATTTGCTTAGTTACACATTGCCATAGTCACTGTCTACATTCACCAAAATAAAAGCCTTTGCATTGTGTTTATCCAATGCGACACAAGCGGCTGTGTAATTTAGGAGAGGAGGATTTTTTGGAGGAGTTACTGATTGGCACTGAGATTTAGATTTTATTACTACTGTCTAGTACTAGTGTTTTTGTTGTGCTGAATCTAAGACAGCAGTAATACACAAAGATACACACATGCTTAAAAGACACACAACAACAACCCATTAAAATCCTTTTCAGAGTTGTCCAACTCATAAGCTACTGTACTTTTCCTTGGACTGTATTTCAGTAGGTGATGGATGATAGACAGCCTGTGTTGTCTTGGTGTTGGCAGCCAACAGTACAAAGCCGCTTTTGGAAGACTTCCTCTCTGAGTGTCTTTTGACGTACAGTGAAAAATAAGCAACTAGTTAATTCGTTGATCTCAGTGGAAACAACTTGAGGATCTTCAAGATGCGGGCATCAATCGCCGAATCCAGCTTCACCAAAGAATTTATCTCGCACTGCTTATTACGGCAAAAAAAGGATTTGTCCTTTTGATTTCCCTCATCCCCTGTGAGGTTTTGTTTTTGTCCGACATGAAAAGAATGTTTAATTGGGTACAAAATCTGAATTCAGCAAAGCCTCCCTGCCACCGTAAACTGCAGCAAAGCATTAAAATGAAGTAGTTGGAAGTCATGTCCACATTAATGACATCTTTGAGCCTCTACTCCACTTTTTTTCCCTCCATTACATTTCCCATGTATTTCTATAGCTTCTGGTCACTTTGTAGGTGAAGAGTTTCCACTGAAGATCACCCAAGAGAATACGACATTGTTATAAATGTAACTATCCAATGGTCGAACATCCTCAAAAAACACATCTAAGACAAATCTGTTTATTACCAGCCATATAGAGAGAAATTATTCATAGTGTGTGATTTACAAGTGTATTTATGTTTATTTAAATTTTCTGAACATTAATATCAGTTGATTTTATTGTTGTTTATTAATATTGTTTAACTAATGTCTTTGTTTAAGTAGGTTTGTAATGTTAAGAGAGAATTTAAAGGAATTGGCGACAACGGAACAAATTAGAAATTAAAAAAATGTTGCTTTTAGCATAATATTGGCAAAAATAGCATGATTTATTTGTAGTAGATGAGCAATACATTAACGGAAAATTCCCATTTTATTAGTTACAAGTAAAAGTCTGGGTAAAGAGCTTATTTTGCGGATTTATTTTATGGATGTATTTATCGTGCAGTTTTTAGATTGTAAATTTTACTATTAAATGACTTGTAATGTCATTTTTTATTATACACTAAACAGGCGTAACGTTATGACCACCTGTCTAATATTGTGTTGGTCCCACTTATGTGGTCCAAAATGCTCTGAACCATTGGGCATGGACAAGAGGACCTCTCAGGGTGTCCTATGGGGTCTGGAACCAGGTCGTTGGCACTGGATCCTTTGGGTGCTCTGGCTTGTGCAGTGGGTCCTCTGTCCATCAAACTTGTTCCACTGCATCCCGTTGATGCTTGATCAGAATGGGGTGTAGGAAGTTTGGAGGTCAAATCAACATGTTGAACCATTGTCATGTTCCTCAACATGTTCCTGTATGGGGGCATTATTGTATAACTACTACCAATGTACAGAGCGAGCAGAGCGGCACGCAGCCAGAATGAGGTAGCCTGTGAGCCTGAGCTCAGGGCACACAAACCCGGACATTACACACATGAATCCCAATACACATTGTTGGATCTCTCAAGGCGGAAATATAGCAAAAATCACATGCGTAAAGAGAGCCAGCCAAGATGCCGCTTGACTTGTAACCAATGATTTGTCTGTATTTCCGGGTCTTGTAGCGAAAACACTTTTCAAAGACTTTTCAGACATGTATTTACAGATTGGTCTACACGTTTGCAAATCTTCTCACGCATTTGCAGATTTGTCTACACATTTACAGATTTGAATACACTTGCAAATTTGAATACAGATTTCTGGATTTTTTTTACACATTTGCAAACCTGCTTACACACACACACACAAGTTGTTTTACACATTTGCAGAATCTTGTCCAGACACACAAATCTCATCACGCATTTCCAGATTCATTTGCACATTTGCAAATCCGACTGCGCACACACAGATCGAGATACAGACGCACAACTCTCCACGCACATTTGCAAATAATACTGCTACAATAATGCCCCCATGTTTCTGATTGGTTGATGTTGTTGCCATGTGGTGGGGTGCATTTTCCTGTGGGGGTAGGCCAGTGACATTTGGGATTTCCATTTACATGAGGGAGTGTGCTTGATGTGGGACAATGTTTATTTGGGTGTCTAAGTCTCATCAACACGGATGTTAAAATCCAAGGTTTTCCATCAGAACACCACATAGTACCAATAAGATCAATGTTATTCACTTCACCTGTCAGTGGTCAGAATGTTGGGGCTGATCCGTGTATATTTACCTATAAATAATGTCTTCTTTACTTATTGTGGACACTGTGGTGCACCATACATGAAAAGAAAATCTTTTCATTACAGGCCAAAGTCTAACTAATGAGCTTCCAGGACATTTACTGTTATTTTATACATGTATTTCTTTGAGTTGACTTGGTTTATCTTGCTAGTAACCCTCAAATTTAAAAGCGAAAGTTTACTTCTTAGCTCTGTTGCTATTCTTCTGTTTCCACAAAACAACTTCTCATCCAGTCTCTAAGGGAGTGTATAGAAATGACGCTACTGCAATGGTTGATTTATGTGAGCAAAATAAATGCTAACAAATTATTTTTTTTGTTTTCTACTCCAATGAGCCGACGAAGCAATTCTGAACAATGTATATAGAAGTTGGAAAAATGCTTACAAAACGTTTTAGCCAATAAGTTTCCACCATATGTTGTGCTTTCGAGGACGGGATCAGTCGGTTGTGCACGAGGTGAATCAGGTAATTATCCGGGGCCGTAATGACTCCAGCAACAGTTGATCCGGCATTCTAGACTTAGCGCCATGGGACGGCGCAGCATCTGGACTTCCTTGTTTGTACCTTGGTCAGCTCCTCCTTCACAGACCGGTCAGCTATTTCTGTAGCCATCAAAGCAAATTTTCATTAATTAGAACCTAATCCACAGTGTGCATTAAAAAACACAATATACTTAAGCGGGGTTACTTGTGGTGAAACATTCCATCACGCGTACACACACATAAACACAGAAGCATCAATACATGCATAGGCACTCACACACACACACACATACACACCAGCGCATCGGGTATCCTGCTCACACAGGAATGTGCTCAGTGGAACACTTTGAACCAGTACAGCATCATTAGCGTGCTAGGTTGCCAGAGGCTATGGGAAAGGGCTACCGCACACAGCTCAGGCAGCTCAGTGTCTTCTGCAAAGCCCATGAGGTTCATTATAGAGACACGAGCTCCAGTAGCCAGCACATTGTGAACCAGAGGAAAGTTATCATGGCAATGATTCAACTGCCTGTATCTTTCACTCAAAAGGGATTTCCTAGCCTTGGCTTCGGTGTCCTTAGGCTCATTTAACAAATGGCAGGGGAGATTCTCAAGGCACTTTGTCATTATCTTAAAGGGAACGTTACCAGTGGAGATAAGCACATCGGCACTATGTTTTCAATTGCTGCCTAGCCATGAGCGGAGTGTGTAGGCTAATTTATACGCTAAAAGTGACTCAGAGGTGGATGTTCGTGCATAACTACCAACACCTACACTCCAAAACACACCCAGGCAGTTTGTTCCAGTAGCATCCATTGTGTACTTTGGCTCTTCATCTATTCATGCCGACAGCTGGCTTCAACACACAGGTAAAATTACAGCGGAATATCATTATCTGAAGGCATTTGCTGACCTTGACAGCGCATGAAGTGCAGCTCCTCTCGTCTGCTCCTCCGAACAGGAGAACAGAGCGGCGAGAACAAACACGTTGCCTAATCCATGCTGAAGTCAGCACTCTCAAGAGATGAAATGCAAAAGCAAAGTTTTTCCCCCCCCAAAATCTGTTCTCCCTCACCCCTCTCTCTCCCCCCCGCTATCTCCTTCCCTACTTTCTCTCCTTGCTCGTCGCCCTCCCATCTCAAGAACGGTGTCACTTTCACTACTCTCATGGAAAAGTGCTGTCAGCGCTTGTCTCAAAGTGCTGAGAAATTTCAGAAAGTCGCTCCAAGTAACCCTACACTTGTCAACTCTAAGTGGTACATATCCGGTACATAGCAGACTTAGAAAGTCGAAAAACTACCACTAATGGGGCTTCTGCAGAATTTGCCGTGTCCAGTGTCCAAAAAACTCCAACTGCAAAAATGAGACTAACTGCAGCTTTGGCTTTTTCTGAACAGAGACGGATTTCTCCAGTTAAATCTGGTGACTTTATAGTTTCTGCATCACTAATTTGCGGCAAGAAAATGTAACCAGTGATGTAGCATCAATATAGTTTTATTTTTCAGAACCCATAATAGTGATTTATACGACCAACGTGCTTTAGTTTAAATGGACTTTGGATCTCCTGCAACAACTGTTCTGCATAGTTTAAGAATTTCAGAATATTTCATCTTTTAGGCAGGTTTTTTTGCCACCAGCTTCACAGTATTTGCTGTCAACTTCCACAGTAAAGTTTTCCTCTCTATCAGCCAGACTACTTCAATTTTATTAACCATTTTTGGTTCCAAACTCAGATATATCGTGGCCATACCGCCTTGTGGATGCCCAATCCCGTCAGATCTCTGAAGCTAAGCGAGGTTGGGCCTGGTCAGTAGCTGGATGGGAGACCATGAGGGAACACCAGGAAGCCTGGGTGAATGCAGTGTGAGGGTGAGTGGTTGGTGGTGGTCGGAGGGGCCGATGGAGCAGACTGGCAGCCTCGCCAGCCTGGACAGCTGTGGCGACATCCGTAGCTTACCACCGAGTATGGAGTGAATGAATAATGCAATGTAAAGCATCTTTGAGTGCCTAGAAAAGTGCTATATACAACCAATGCATTGCTATTATTATTGTTATTATTGAAGACAGATTTTTGAAGCTTGTTCGTCTTGCTTACTGATGAACCCTCCATGATGTTACCCACAGATTTCCTCAAGTATGTTATATACACCCCCTTACCCCCATACAGTGGTCATGAATGGAGAAATTAGCTATGGAAACCAGAACTGTTTATTGTACCAGGTTGTAAACATGTTTTTATCTTTTGCCATGTTTAATATTTTAACACTGGAGTCTATGGGCATTTACTCGCTTTTCAAACCAGCCCCAAGTGGCCATTCAAGGAACTGCAGTTTTGCATTGGCTTTATTTTTCAGCCCCAGAGGTTGCAGTCTCATTTCCATTTATTCCTGCTAGCTTTTTAGTTGATGTTATTACTTTTAACATGATTTTACCAGCCAACTTTCTTTCATGGGTATAGATTGACTGAAAATGGCCATGCACAGAATATGAAGTCACCGATGAAGGTGCCCAAATAAACTACCAACACTGACTGGTTCAGCTGATGCCCTATAATTGACAAATTGAACAAAACTAGCACAGGGAGTACTATCACTGCTGAAAAAAAGTATATTAAACTAAAATGCACCAATGATGTACCTGTATATCCTTATTTCTCAGAACAATGAACCCATTCGTGGATGGCATCCACATTTGCGGACCATTAAATGAGCTCCACTGAGGGTTAGTTAATCATGATGGAGTTCTTCAAACCACTTCGGGGCAGTATCTGTAGCTCCATATATAGATATCAATAATATAATTCCAGTTAAGTCTCATACTCCCAATGATTATTTGATTGCTCAGAGTGGTAGTCATGCACAAAATGCTTCAGGCTTCAAAGGCCTCTTTATACCTCAGAAATCACTTGTCCACATGCAGACATCATCCAGCACTGGACGCAGATCACATTAGTTGTTGTTTGCATCACCTCCTATTACATCTATTGTATTTGGTCAAAGAGGAAGAGTAACAGCATGGAGGATTATGTATTTGTCAGATGAATTTCAAGAGACGAGTTGTGTTTTGCCTCCCAAACTGGGACTGTGAAGGTCAGAGGAGTTGATCCCAGAGATAAGCGGAAGTGGCACCCGTGATAGCAGTGATAAGGATTACAAGCTCTCACATACATTTGCCTGCAACTATCTCGAAAACCAGTTTGGGGTTTTTCACAAGATGTTGATATTTTTAAAAACTGAGATGCTTCAACACAAGCTGAGAATGAGCTAAAAAAAAAAAAAAAGTGATGATTTTTTTTATCACCAGCAGATTGATTCTCACATTTACTGCAAGGTTTCTGCATACATTTACATTTCCTCATTTTTTCTAAAATATGTGTTTTGCTGTTTTTCAGTAATTGAGCTTATATGCATAACATTACTGTACCCAACTCGTCACATGTGGCGGCATTGCCAGGACCTCTTGGCATCACGTTTGACCACACCAGATACCCTTTGACGTCACGTTTCAACATGCTGGGTAGACTGATAGATCTATTAAAATCCCTGAATATCCGAAATAAGCCCTATTACCCCTTTTCCACTGAGCTGGTTCCAGTGCTAGTTCGGAGCCAGAGCCTTACTAAGCACCAGTTGTTTGTTTCCGCTGCGTAAACGCCGGCTCTAGGTGCAAAAGTTGCAAGCACCAACTCTTTGCTGGGCCAGAGCTAGGCACCGAGTACGTCAGGGGCTGGGGGTGGGGTTATCATGACCAATGATCAACGGTGGAAAGGGACACGCAAGCAGTAATTTGTGTCCTTTTTCACCAGGACGTCTCTGAACTAATCGCACATGTATTGGAATGACTCCTGGGAGAGACAGAAGTTTTGCACACATCGTTGCGCACTAAAATCCAGTACAGTTGTGTCCCAACAGTAGCACAGTCGCAGATTTGCCCAGGCAATAGACAACCTCCGCCTCGCAATCAGCCTTAAGATCTGAGACCCTAACTTTTTTGGGCCATGCATTTTTAATTTACCCTAGTTTTTCTGCATTAGTAGGACCTAATGAATATAAAAAATAAGCTTTGTCTTTGAATAATAAATAATCATAAGTAGTAGTAGTAATATGAATAGTAATAAGTAATAGTAGATTGCGACCATGCATTGCACTCGCCATCCGGTTCACAGGGGGGTTGGGGGTGTTAATGACGTCGATATAAGTGACTTCGATATACCAATGCTTCATGAGAGTAGAGTCGAGGTGGCGGCGGCGAAGGCGGGTGGGGCTGCGCATGAGTATTCGGATCTCAAAATTATTATCCGGATATGACCACAACGGCCGCATATTCACACATTCGGGTCCAGCCCTGGTACACAGTTGGTGAAGATGACTCTTAAGTCACGAAATTAAATGAAACTAAGTATATAAAAAAGATCTAAGGTCGAACACCTCACTCAAAGTTCTCCTGGGTCTTGCACCACCATCACACTTCCAACTGGAAAAACTCCTACATGGTGTCAAATACTTGTGCATGTGGCACGGACCCCAGAGAAAAACCTTCCGATGCCAGTGGCTTGGGAACATGACAGAACATATCCCCAAAATTGCCAGTTGTGGCTTTCCCTCTTTTTCACTTCTTTGTTGCGTAGTGTCCACATGCATGGGGAAATAAATAACTTTTTAATAGAATCATAATGTTGTCGACTTTGAATTTTAGTACAACTTTTAATGCTAAAGACATCATGTATTATTCATAATTCATTTGAAGGTTCCATTTCTAGTCTGTATGTTTCTCAGCACTTTTAAGTTTCTTTGCACGTCTAACTTTTTGTTTTCCAACTACTTTTCGGAGATAAACAAGTGGAAGCCACCGGGGTCACTCGCAACCAGCCCACTTGAAAAATGCATGTGTCGCCCTGCCTTTGGATGACTTCCTGTACATGCCGGCAACTGTCACACCCTAATGAGTGAAGGATGACTCGTTGAACTCCCTTGCTTTTATAAATCTTCTCCTTTTTTGGCTGGGTTTCCATCCCCTAATTAATTCCCGTCTCTAAATGAAATTAAATGGGTTTTAGCACTCCTACACCATCTATATACTTTTCATTACCCCACAGTCTTCTATAATCATTAATTAGTTTGAGTGTTTTATGTATTTACTGCGATTTTGATGAAATGCCAGCGAGCGAAGAAGTGGGGATAAGGGGGAGGGAGTGATGGGGAGGGGGTGGAGGGGAAGAAGGAAAAAAAACGTGTTTATGTGTCAATTATGTGCTAGCATGGTATCTCGAGCAAAAGATGCCAAGCTTGTGTATTATTTATTGCAGCTAACAGACGTAGTTCTAACGCAGAGAGGAGATGAGTAATCATGGCCCCCGGCATCTACAGTACAGTAGATCCCAGACTAGTGCCAGGGTGCCGCTCATGCCACGGTGAATTTTCTTCTCACTTTTGATATTAATCATTGCTTGCATTACTGATGCAAATTTCCCTCTCTTTTTTTTCTCCCCCCCCCCCACCCCACCATCTCACCACTATCAGTTCTGCCTCTCACTTTCTTTTCTGTTCTTTTTTTTTTCCCCCCTATTTCCTTCTAGTCTTGTCTGAATTTTTTATGCTCCGCTCCCTTTCTTTGGCACCTCGAATGTGTAGACAGACAGTCGCAAGCCTGTCAAAACCAAATGTTACAACAGAGAGAGCATAAATGAAGTGAAAGAACATCAAACACGTGCTTTATTATTATTATTCCCCCCCCTTCTCCCTTTTATTCGACTGTAAATCTGCTACTATTTTCATCTTAGGAGAAGTACTAATTAAAAAACGAGATGGAAAGGTCAGCGCAGCAATACCTCAGGCAAATGTCAGAGTAAACAGCAGCAAGCCACAATCTCGCATGCTCTCATTTTCCCATTGCTCACAGCGCACACTCACACACTTGTGCACTCTCGTAAATGACCTCGCGCCCACCCTGCACGGCACCCACCTCCCTGCGCACTCTCTTCCCCTCGCTGCAATTTTCTTATGCGACGCCGTGTTCCACTCCCTGAGCACCTTTCCCCCCCGACAATGGCCCGCTGAATCATGTGACAGAGCCTCTTGAGCTTCTGTAATACCACTTCTTTAGCTGCCCGCCACAGGAAAGGGGAGATGACTCTTTAAAGGCCCCTCCAGCGTCAGGGAGAGTAGGGGCCTGAATGGCACATACCCCGTGGACAGACACTTTTATTGGCTGTAGGTTTCCCCGTCCCCCCCCCCCCCCACCTCCTGGCTGCCTTCCACGCTCTGATATTTCGCTGTTGCCAGATGCCACATTAGAGGAGGCAGCGTTGTTCACCCTGCAAGCGACGCGCACGCCTTCGTCTCGGGGAGGGAGGGGGCGGGGGGGAGGAAAAAGATGAGAGAGGAGTCAAATGATCCATAACATATTATTCTGTCATTTGAAAATAGCATTATAAGGCGAGCCGTCTCACCAGCACCTAATGCTCCGCCTCCCCTCGGGCCCTTAGGTGGCATTTTCTGCACATTGTGTTCTCCTCCGAATCATTATTTAGTCAGGGAAAAGAACTACTAATTAATGTGCTTATGAGGGAATGGCATACTAATAAAGGCATATCAATCTATAAAGTGTTTTGGAATGCATGAATTTACACACACGCACCAGTGAAGCATTGTTTTGGATTCTTCCTGTTGTCACGAATGGACGTTGTGCGAATCAATCGTGTGACATTCTTGGGAAAAAAAGTGCTCTTATCACCTTTTTTTTTTTTTTTTTGGTTGCACATCCATAAACAGCCAAGATGGTGAACTTAAATGACACCTAATACCCTTAACATGATCCTATTACTCCACCCCGTAACATGAGCTTCCCCGCATGGTGTGAACTGCAGTTTCGAGTGATCCCATTTGCACCAGGAGTATGGTGAAATCTGTAATCCTCTTAATGGCGTCCTCTCCGTGCGGCGGGAATGCGCCGTCTGATCTCGCCCGTTCGGCCAATCAATGTGCGTTTTCCCCCCGCCCAGAATGAAAGCATTCGGCGTCCGAATCCTTCCATTGATTACACACGCGAGACGGAGTTCAAAAGCTTTAAAACTTTCTGACACCCTTTGTTCTTCGTCCTCCTCTTGCTCCCAGATCGAGTAGATCTCAACATCCAGTCATTTGCATGCGGCGGTTCAGGTTTTTTTGCAAGGCTTTCACCCCGACGCTGATCGATGGAAACGGGAAAGGCGCCAGGATTCCTTGTCGCTCCGCAAATTAGGCCCTTCCGCCGGTGCTTTTGCCCGTTTCATCTTCCGAGCTCGCGTTTGGAGAAGGCACCGTTTCCAAACACGCGGGTCCCCCGTTTGGAAGTTTTCCACCTACACATTCGCGTATCAACAGTGAAAGTGGAAGAGTGGCGTGTTGCTAGAGGCTTTGAAAACTAAGGAGGGAGCGTTTACAGTTGCCTCGTGGAAGGGCTGGAATATTAATGCAAGCCTGGGTCATCAATTTATTTATCTATCCTGTTAGGCAGGTGGATGAGGAGTCAGGGTGGGTTTTTGCATGGTTAATTATTCTCAGTTGTCCCAGTTAATCCTTGAGCACTGAGGTACAGGCAGATGCAGTGAAGGGTGCCGCTGCCAAAAAAGCACATCTGTGCTCCAGGAAGAAAATAAATAAATTTTTCAAAAAAATAGAAGGGAAGGAGAGGATATTCATTGCTTTTCCTAGGTCGATGTTTCTTGGCACTGGCAGGTGTAATTTAGAAGGGATTGTATATTGCAGAGTCTTGGATTTGGATTTGTTTGCGGGAAGTAAGCAGAAAAAGTCCAGAGGCATTACTTCTTAAAGTTTGAATGAGACGTACATGTTTCTACTCAAGAGCGAGCTTTGTTTCGAGCCTCACCGTCGAGCTAATAAGTAGAGAATAGGCATAACGCTCATCGGGCTCCAGTTCTTTATTTTCCTTCAAAACAAAAGCGCGTGATTTCTCAGGCGGGATGCGTGCGAACCCTTCCTGTGGAGTCGTGCAACTTGTGCAGAGAAGTCGCCTCCGATCTCGCTTCTCCACCGCCGTGGCAATTTTTTCTTCATTAGCGCAGATTTCATTTTTGAAGTTTTTATGACTTATCCTTACAGACAAATAATTGCGATGCACCCCGCCGGGGAACTGCGCACATTTTAATCAGCGGTAACCTCAAGCTTTGACGTGAAAAAACTCGTTCATTTCTTCGGAGATGTATGCATATTCAATATTCATTTGCATTATTGTCTTTACCCCCTCGATGAATAACAAACAGCGCCGTTGGAAGAGAGCGGAGGAGCTGGGACGTATGCGCGCAGCCGCTTATTCTTTAGTCAATATTGAATGCCACTTCTTTATGCGCCGCGGAGCATGGTTGTGCAACGCTCATAATCTGTGAAATATTGTGTACACTCTCACAACAGTGTTTTCTGTTTTCATTGTTGCAAGAGACGGCGTGTCCTCGCGCTCGGATTTGCACAGAAAGTTCTCCTGTTATTGTTGAAAACACGTGCAACCATCTTAATGGAGACTGTTTACGTCGCGTCTGTGAGAAGCAGAGTTGGCAAAGTGCATAAAGAGCAAAACTACATGACGGTAAAAATAGACGGGAGCGATAAAGACTGTGAAACATTCAATAGAAAAATAAACTGAAATGTAATAAAGCATAAGAAAACGTCACAGTAAAGAGGGAGAACAAACAACACCAGATGTATATTACAAGTCAGTTTAAAATATCTCGCTGAATGCTGGTTCAAGCTCCTCAGGCAGGGTGTTCTATAATCCAGGGAAAGTGATTTCTTTCCCCTTAGTCTTCTGTCTAGACGGCCTGAAATTCAGTATGCCTCCGCCTGAGGAAGACAGGCTGCATCCAAGAAAATGCTGTTTTTTGCCAGCTGCCGTTTCCTTCCCACGAGTAGCACTGTGATAACTGTTCGAGTTATGCCTATGGACTATCCAGAGTAAACAGGACATTGTTTCAGAGCCGTATCTCACAGGAAGACATGTCGCGACCCTGACGAGTAAAACCGCCGCACCGCTCCGTTTGTCCAGCAGCAAGTGAGGGAAATACGTCGACTTTGATTTAGCGCGCCTAACCCGCCGCTGATGTATACGTTAAAAACACCAGTGGCTCCCTCTCCGCCCGTGTGTGACAACCAGAGCAGCAAAATAGCAGGCACTCGAATTACTTTCAATCTGTTTGCTCAGCTTTAATTGCAAGGTTGTTTGGAGTGGATGGGGGGGGGCAACTCAAAGTGCTGTCCAATCAATGATGCGATGTCCAAGAGAAAAAGTCGGTCACTAGTTAGGTTAGACCCCCCCCCCAGCTGTGTGAGTGAGCACATGTGCTATCCTCGCGTGCACTCGCAAATACTCACACAGGTGGAAAAAGCCCCAAGTCCCTTGTGCACCTTTCGACGCCGCGAGATTTGCCCATCCGTGCCTAACGCCATCAGCGTACGGTAGAGAGAGCTGATGGCATTTTTTCTCCTGCACTCCGTTTGCCGCCGCTCTCCCCCCCCCCGGTGTAACCCAGTGACCCGTCCCTTTTTGCTCCGTCACCTGGAGACGGAGGGGGGGCCCCTCTGATGTGACACCGCTCTGCCCCGGCCCTCGGAAAAAAACGAGGCACTTATCGATAACAAAGGACACACGGACAAAGGACGACATTGTTTGGACATGATCGAATCAGGCGTAAAAATTCAGCATGCTGATTAATGCGTTTTATCCACCCTACTGTCACTCCGCTGACCTTTAACCCGCGGAAATGTTGCCGTGCCATTGCAGTAAATTAAATGAAAATGTCTCTATTCCATTTACTTAAGTCGCGGTCACAGGGGCGTAGGTTTTGTTTGAGCACACATTAGGTAGAGGGTCCTCCCCAAAGGAAAATCCTGAGCTTCAAGCACTTCATTTCCTGCGCTCGTGCAATTTTTACACACTACATACTTACTTATAACTACATACACTTGTGCCTTTGCTAAATTAGTTCATGGTGGAGATGTGTTAATTGAGTGTGAGTCTGGGGTGGGGATAATTATGTTTGAGTCAGTGAAAGTATAGCTACAATATTAATGTTTAGAAAGGCGAAAAAAAGACCCAGTGCTGAAGGTATTCTTGTATGTGAGAGTGATGTTATAAGCGTTTTTCAAAATAAAAGTCCTCTGTTTCTTGCATTTTGAAATGGGAAGATTTTGTAGCATAATCAGCTGATTCCATGCAGGTGCACATAAAATGGATGCTTATGTGTGTGTGTATGTGTGTGTTGGAATTCAACTTACCTGAGTTTTCACCCCACTAATTTAGAATGTGCGCTGTTGTAGTTTCGTGATGCAGCGAATGTATAAACTTACTGTCCAATAAGCAACAATATTGCTAACAAACTGGCAATTAGCAAGTACTTAGTGGGCTCATTAGCCTTTTTGAAACTCTTTAGCCAGAGATCATGTGGTAAAAAAAAAAATGTAGGCGTTCTAGGAACCCATGGAAATGCATTAATGAAACTTGAGCACTGGTTGGCAACCCAACTGGCAAATGGTGCCCATGGACGAACCATTTACCACCTTCCACTGGCTGTAGAAGGGTGCATGGATTATTAGTGAATATCAAGCCTTTTACCTTGCTACCATGTCCGTATGTTGTTGTTTATGTATTGGAAGACACATCGTGAGCAGAGTAAGAAGCCATGACTGTGTATTTTCACCTTGGACCTGCAACATACAGATGACAGTCGGAAAAACACGGATTCAGACGGCTAGGGTTTCAAAGAACTTACGGACTGGGGCTTTCTGTATCATCCTTTTTCTTCAGATTTGGTTTCTGGTTGGAACATGTATAGCTAAATTACAACCTGCTATTGTGTGGCATAGAGGAGTTTTACAGTGAGTCACAGGTGAGCTGGTGTGCTCGAGCTGTAGCGAATGACGAAGGGTGGGCTTAGAAAGAGGTGGGGACTTCTTAGAGTCGCACACTTTTAAGGAGGCAAAGTAAAGAGTTACATCTAATCCATTTAATGTTATGAAAGGATTATTTTCATCGAGATCAAACTTCAACATGTATCATTTTGATACAAAGAGATGATTTTTTAGGGGTTAAATCACTGACCAGAGAGGGACTTTAATGCCTTCCCACAGATCGGCACCTAAATATTTCATTAGTTTCAGTAATTCCAGTTAATTGTATCAGTATATTAGATGAAATTATCATTCAAGAATGCCTAAGGGAACAGAAAAGGCATATTTCCGATTGGTTTGCATGCAAGGCTACAGTCACTACGCTCTCAAGCTTCGAGAGTTAGGCGTTTCAAGGAGATATTTGCCTTAATTTCACTTTCTCGTGCCACCAGACGTCTTCCATTTCTGTGCAGATGGAGAGATGCTATTACCTACACCTGTGCTTTTCCTGCTATGACATGTCAAAATGTCTGCTGTGAAAAAAGGTCCTCTCTTCGGGGCTCTCACACACTTGTTCCGAGTAATTTTGACTCCTGCAGCCCCCGAGATTCGTAGAAATCTGTGCATTTCGCATCATGAAAAACTGTGATATCTGCTGTAAATACCGAGAGGGGACCACCCACTTCTTCCCTGCTCCTTTCTCTTTCCTTTCTCCTCTTCCTCCATACTTCCATCCTCCCCTCTCCACCCCCCACCCAACTCTCCTTTCCTTACTACAGTAGCACAGTGACCTGGCCTGTCAGCGGTGTCAGCTGTAACTCTCCGAATCTAAAAGCGCTCGTCTAGCTGCACACAGTGATAGGATGATTACCCTTTTCATCATAACTGTGAGGTCTTAACATGAGCTGATTCCTCTCCACTGAAAGAACTGTATGGGGCCGGGAGATTGAGAGATGGGGGGAGGAAGCAAAAGAGATGGCGAGGAGGGAGGCATTAGCAAAGGATGCTAATGTCAAGAGGCAGTATAGTTAACAAATGGCTTAATGTATTGACCTGTGCACTGGTTGTTGATGCATCTTCGGTAAATTTGTCCAGAGAAACGTCTTTAGAGGTCCTTCAGGGTAATTCATCAATAAGCAGATCATCTAAACCCCTTTCAGATTCTAGATGCAAGCCGCTTATAGGTTGTGATTAGACCAGTTGGATGACATTGCATCATTTTCTGACAGAAGATGTAAGCCAATAACGAACCAGCATGATGATGAGGTGTTAAATATTGAACACCCACAATCATCACTCACAAGGGGGGGTGCACGATGCAGGCAAATACAAATTTTAGGCACCAAATATAAGCAGCAGAAACTGACTGCCACCTGTTGTTTGGGGTTGTCATAAATCAGTTGTGTGATCAGAAGTCATCAGAAGGTAAATCCGAGCCGAGTAAGTTGTGTTACTGCTTGTAGTCAGCTGCTCCAGACACATTAACTCTCAGAGGTGCTTTCAGACACTGAAGAAGTGCTGCCGCCTCTATTATATCCAATATAAACATGGCGAGCGCTGTGCCGCCGAGGTAGGCGGCGGCAGCAAACAGAGATGGTGTATGTGCGAGGTTGTTATATAAGGTTATAGTTGACAATGGTGTGACTTTTTCGCCTCGCCGTCATGGCCCACCTTGTGACCATGGCAACCGGAGAAGTCAAAGAAAATGATGCAGGAGCTAATATTATCGGGGATCTGAATACCTTTAATTATACACGTCGGCTAGATAAACATCAGCAAACAAAGCTGCAGAAGTGTCACAGCCTTGCTCGTGGCTTTGTGATGCTGCACTATTCGTGAGCCGGGAATATTTTTGAGATATTTGACTGAATGGGTGAAGACTGACCCGTTGGTGGTACTAGAGGAAAAGTCAAGGTATCGCCAAGGCACTTCGGATTAATACTCTCAATACCAAAGATGTATATACCAAATGCTAAGCTAAAACCTACTTTAGCAAGATGCATAATTTGATTAGACTAGGTGGACAGGGACAATTTCTATTGTATGGTGGAGTCCTTGATATGGTTGGATGCAGTTGGTGTCTGCAGTGCTGTTGCATAATGTTGTCTCCCTATTAAGGCCCTACTATGTTGCGCTTCTTTTGAGCAAACTAATTAAGTCTGTCATTTTTCCACTCAAAATACTGTAAAGATGGATCCTTTCACCCTGACTGTATAACTCATGGCTTTAGCCCTGTTGTAAGTGAGCTGTTTCAGCGTCTGTCGCTTTAAATGCATCTGACCTGTTGCCGTCCACGCTCCCTCTTTACAAAGTCTCTCTCTGCATCTATGATTGACAGCGTGGAGCAGGACAGTTGACCACATGGCAGCTGGCACAGATGTGCATGAAGTGTGTGACACCATGACTTTCCATCGCGTCCAACTCTCTCCCCGGCTGATCATTTTACATTGGAAATAGTGCAGAACTGGCGTCATTCGGATATTGCAATCAGAAGTACAAGTAATCCACTGGGCCTTCAGTTCTTCAGACTCTTGTGTTCACACTTGCCGCCAACAGCAGAACATTTGGTGTGCTTTGGTCATGGCTGAGACATGTTGGAGTTAGCGGAAGCAGTTCTGGACACTAGAAAGGAATGGCAGAAGCAAATGTCTTCGAGTTTACTTTGTATCTCCAAGTTTGGTTCCATGTCTTTTCTCCGTGTGCAATGATGACGCATGCAAAAAGAAAGGGATCATCCTTTTGGCGCTCTTCCTGAAGGAGCTCGACTAAACTCTACATCAGGGAATCAAACTAAAATTAACGGTTCTAATAGCATGCTATAAATACACATCCTGGATCAATCAAATGTGCCTCAGTCAACGTTAGAACCAATCAGGTAGCTTTTCATCAAGCAATTATCTCACCCCCCGAGACTCAAGCCTGAGCTATCGAGCCGTGCTTTATTTGACCACACTCCAAAGGAGGAGACCCCCCTGGGAGGCGCAAAGACTTGTGAAGAGCCAGCGTGCATACTAACACTAACAAACGGAAAGGAACCATCTTTTATGCTGACACCTCCTTCACCTCCTTCTCAGAGACAAAGTAAGCGCGTAGTGCCGTGCCTTGCTTTGTGGATTGGGAGCATCATTAGCTGAGATTCCATCAGTGTCACTAGATTTTGTTGGCCGCCATCTGCTTCATTCGGTTACGGCAGGGATTAGTGATCAGGGGGGGTGAGTCGCAGCTAAATCCCTCCCTTGCTAGCCATCGCTGCTAATCTACAGCCGCCTCCTAATCCTCACCCGCCACCTTGCGTCCCCTCAGTCTGATTGTTTTGTTGATGGGCGTCCTTGTGTGCGTTTTTAACGACCGCCGTTTAAGAAGATGCAAAGTTGACGGCAGCTGTATCGGTTGCCACAGATGTCACCTGCAAACTTTTAAAAGCAACTTCAGGACTTAATTAATGTACCTGTTGCAATCTGTGTTTTAAATAGTCAGAAAGCATTTCAAGTTCAGGATGGGAGAGTGTTTGGGAGGAAAGCGAAGAAATTATTCAAGAATCACATTTTATTGATTAACTCTGCAGAGATAAGCAGAGATATCTGTCGGCATCTCTAATTATGTGAAGTTAATGGCTTCTAGGTCACAAAAACACATTTCCGGTTTGTAATGAATACACTTAAATGCACGTTGTAATATCGGGCTGGCAAAGCCGGTGTAATAGATCCAGTTGCCTGCAGCAGCTGACACTGAACCCAATAGTGTGCTTTAGCCACACTGATAATTAAAAGATGCATTGATCTCGCTCCCTATTGCATGGACCCTCCCCCCTTCGAGATCCAGTTCCTATTTCCTGCAGGATTTATTTATCACCCGCAATGCCACTGGGGTGCTATCATTCACAGTGTAAAGAGGGGAAAGAGCTCCAGAAACAAGACGAGAGAACAGGGGAAATGGTGCTCCTTGTGCTCCTGCGTCAGCGTACAGATGGATGGGCCATTAGTGGACACGGGAGCACGGTTCAAACCTTGTTATTAACACAGGTGAGAGAGAGTGCATCTGTTGAATTCCGGATGAGGTCTAATTTTCCGAGGGAAACCTGCGCTCTCATAAAATTCTGCACTTCATCTGCGGCTTGGCAAATTATTTACAGCATGATATCAGAAATTTGTGCAGTCATTAAAATTCCCGGGTGTAAACAGCGCATGGACTCAATTATATTTCGTGCGGCTGGAGCTGCTACGTTAAATGACTTGCGGTTCGGAGCTGGAGTTCAACTTTTAGCTTAATGTCCGTCGGCTGATGTGCTGTTGGAAAGGTCAACTAGGACTGAACTTAACCATCAGATGGGCTTGTTGTGGCTGAGTACAGCATATCCATACAGTAATTGCTAATTGGGTTGTGTAGTTTGTTTGAAGCACATACACTTAATTAATAGCAGCCCTGCCTTGCTTGTTTACAATCTATCAATCCATTTTTTTTTTAGTCAGCGCCCACTCATGCTGTTGCGGGGCTGCTGGAGAGCACTCTGGGTGCAAATGGGCAACAGGTGGGACGCCCTCCAAACAGGCTGTCACAGGGCAACACACATGGACCACACTAGATAATACGATAACACTTTTCAGGGCTGTATTGAGCATTTACGATAATGTTGTTGCTTTTTTTTGCATTTGACTGACAGTTTTTCAGTTCAGACCCATCGTTTGACAGGTTCATTTGGGATTATTATAATAAAACTGGGTCCATGATGGATGGTGACAATGGAAAAACAGCAACTTATCAGTGGTGCCCAAACTTTGTTTATACTTTAGCAGCCATTTGCAGGAAAGCTCACCAGTTAGAAGCCTGTTGGTAACAGTAAGAGTCAGCCATCGAGTCACAAACTGCTTCTTATGTCTTGCTTTCAGAATAAAAAACATAATGCAATTCATGTGACTTGTCTTTTCTAATGGTGTTAACATTGTAGTGCTACTTTAGGATCCACTGAACTATATTTTAATTCAGGTATTCAAATTTTAATTGTTAATTCAAATGGAATTGTGCAGATCTCGCTAACGTGCATCTTCAAATGTGCACATGATAATTATTTTTTAACTGATTAATATTGCATTGAGATGGGAAGTGGATCCGGATCTCATTTGTTTGTCCTTTCATGTGTTCCCAGTAATGGCAGGTATCAGAGGCGAATTTGCAAAAATCGCTTTCTTTCTTTCCTTGTCCTTGACAGAAAACCAGGCCAAGAGCGTTTCTGCGCTTCGTGTGTTTTTAACTTTCAACCCATCCGCTTTTATTCCGGTGGTGGTGACATAAATTGGCAATTTGGCCATGGGAAATCAATTGGGCGAAAGCTTAATATAATAAAAGGCAGGAAGATTGCAATTGTTCGACAATTTGATTCCATTATTCAGATGAATTTGTGAAGACAGAAGTTATTAAAACTGAACTCACAAGACAGGAAAAAAAAGACCTCTGTATTCTAATGTGGGGTATTACCTTGCAGGAGGCTCCTTAACCTGACATGCAGCTCCAGAGTGAAGTGTGCACATTAAAACCAAGGCAGCTTTTGATGATGGTCACAGTACGAAAAATGACATCAGCCCCCGAAAATGAGTAAATTTATCATCATGTTTGTCATAAAGAGGAAACCACACTCATCACAATGTAGCACTTGTGTCCTAAACCATACACGAGGCAAAGAAACACTCAATAACATGCATTACCATTACAAGAAGGTGCATCTGGAGTTGTAACTTACTCACTTAGGCCTTTAGGTTCCCATGGGAACACAGGCCATGGATTAAACTCATCCATCCTTGTGCCCTCTGAGCCAGTTGTTGCCAGTACAGGCCCTGGTACCTTCATCTCTTGTTCTGTGGTTCTTCTCCAGGTGGTTCTAGGTCTACCTTGCTTCCTCTTGCCTTGCGGGTTCCGGGTTCGAAAATGTTTTGTTGTAGAGGTGTCTGGTCTGCTGAGTGTGTGGCCTATCCAATTCAATTTTCGTCTCCTAATTTGGCTCTCTATGGTTTCTCGTGAGGTCCCGCGAGTCGGTATTCGTGATGGTGCTGGGCCGGTATATACCTAGCAGGCGTTGGAGGCAGCGGTTGAGGAATGTCTGAAAATCTGCTTTGATATTAAAGTCATTCCGGTTGTAATTTTTACACATTCAAATCCTCAGTGTAACTTTTTTTTTTTTTCTCCACAGGAAGCAAATAAAACATCCTCCACATGCAGTACTCAAAGCAACAACACAATATAAACGCTGAGGTGCGTAAGTGATGAAATAAATAAAGTGTAAATACAGGAGCACATACATGAATGCACAATGGCCAAGTAGCCATGTATACATGTAATTGCACTCAAGCTGCAATTATGTTAATGCAGTTGAGTAAAATCGCTCTAGTTTCCCTCCAGCTTAACAATATCACTTACCTGGCACAAGGTTTTTTTTTTTGAAACATGTCCTCTTAAGGTGGAAATAATTATCAGTATTAGGTTATTAAAGCAAATGGTTTTGTCTTTTTTTTTTTTTTTATCATGACCGATGTGTTGTTCGCACAGCAACAGGGTTCTACAGAAGGAAACACGGTGACCAAGATAAGCATAGATTCGCTTAATTGAAAAACACGTTATGGCCTGTCATGGTAAATGTGCCTTTTTATAAAGTTATAATTGCATAAATTTAATTACAATTGTAATTTAGTGTCGTCTTTGCAGTGTGTTATATTGTGTTGTGAATGGCTCATTTTGACATGTACCGCCTCTGTATATTGTATGGGCGACTGCGGCTCAGGCGGTAGAGCGGGTTGTCCACTGATTGCAAGGTTGGCGGTTCGATCCCCGGCCCCTCCACATGCCGAAGTGTCCTCGGGCAAGACACTGAACCCGAAGTTGCTCCCAATGGTAGATCAGCGCCTTGCATGGCAGCTCTGTCGCCATTGGAGTGTGAATGGGTGAATGCGAAACACATTGTAAAGTGCTTTGGATACCACTAAGGTAGGATAAAGCGCTATATAAGTGCAGACCATTTACCATTTTTGTGGCAAAGTGAGTATCCATTAACAACTAGTTCTGTCTGATGTTACGAAATATGAGGTCAGATTTCTATTTCATTACTGTAGCATTAACTAATTCATTGATTATCATTTATATTATTTAGTATTTAAGAGCTTATTTAAGAGCTTATTTAGTAAGTAAGAGCTGTTACAACCATTTTTTCCTATTCACTGAGTTAGAAAGATGCACTGACTCCATACACTTGAACACTGCATCAAACTGGCACCGTGAAGATTTTAAGTGACCCTTCCACAATGAGCCCTTGCCGGTCGGTGCTGGTGGCATACACGGCTCCTTTCATGCTACAACAGCTAGTTTGCTGTGAATAGCTAGCCAGTTTCAGGTCTGGCACTCCAGCACATTTCAGCGTGATGGGCATCAGCCACAATGGCTGAGCACACACACCCATTCAGGGCTGACGAGCAACTGGCTCTCTGGAGACAGCTCGGTGAGAACAGCGAGGTGGAATATTCATGCCACTGAGCAAGGGGGCTCGGAATCACTTGAAATGCAGTGAGTGGTGTTGTCAAGTCGTAATGGTAACAATTACCAAACTGAGGAGGCATGCTTTAGAAATAAGGTCTGCTTCGCCATACAATTAACGCTAGGATGCTCTCACCAAATTCCCAGTGTTAGCACGGCTGAAAGGTTATCCGCGCACTTAGGCCTGGTGCCCGTGCAATATCTAACGCTGCTGCCACTTTCAGAGCCCGCTCATTCGCTGACACCGAGGCAGATCTTGATGCAAGCCAGATGAAATGTGCGTTATGCAGAGAGAGCGCCGTTTCTGAATGGAGATTGAATTACCCAGGGGCCCTTATAGGAGGTTCATTACGGTCTGGGTAGCCGAGATTTCCTGATTCATGGCTGTTTCGCTCTCTTTTTTTTTCCCCCCTCTGTGTGTTTTTGCTCATTGGCTTGTGCGCCGCTGATGTTCACATTAGCAGACGGATGCAGTAAACAGTCCTGATGGGCAGCAGTGGGTGTAATCAGGGGTAGAAACCCTCATGAGCCATGCTAAATCCAATTAGATTATTTCAGTGTAGAACACATAAAGGTAAGCTAAAGGGGGGAAGCCTCAGCCCTCCAACTTATATCCACATACCGCATATAAAGGCAGGCTTTTATAGTGATATTTCACCCATTACACATCCCCAGTCTCTCCTTTGTGTCGGGTAGAAATGCCTTCTTGCACATCAGGTACCCGTGTCAGATTTTCTATCACATTTTAATCACTAGAACACCGAGACTGTTTATACGGGCGTACAGAAAAGTTATTTAGCACGTATTGATCTGTTCGTCCATTTTCATCCAGTGCTTCAGAAAATTGAGGCATAAAAAGGACAGGTTGACGAAGAAATGAAATGAGAAAAGTAATGGTTAAAGGGACTTCATTTTGGTGTGGAGAGAAGGATAGACTGCGACTCACATATGTGTGTGGTTTTTTTTTTTTTTTGTGAGGAGGACTTGCCAACTCTTTACCCCCTTGAGTAGACAGGCATATAGTGCTCTCAGCAGTCGCAGCTGTCACACAGAGAACCTGTGACTTCTTCGTTATTGGATGCTCTCTCCTTCTGTCTACTTTTTCAGCTAGGTGCCTGTGAATTTTGGAAAGATTTCGACAAGATATTTATTGCAAACTGCAATAAGTGTTCTTTACATTGAGGTCAGCGTTACGTAGCTTTAGAGACATTTCTCCAGCACCAAGGAAGCCAATTACCCCAAATGGCAAACGTCAGTAGGCTGGACACTGACATATAGGAGGCAAAAGGTGAGAAATAATAGCAAGAGTGAACTTGCAGCAGTGCTAAGTGTAGAGTGACTGGGCCACTCCTTGACTGAACACCACTACAAACTTGCATGGTCCTCTTCCAGGCTTTCCTGCCATTAACACTTACTCTGTCAGTGCTATTTATAGTGGGCTAACCTTTTGTTACTGGGCCCCCATCCAAGCACTCTCCCTCACTCCGGCTCTGCCACCGAGTGGCCTCCAGATCACCACATCCCTTCTAGTCTGGAATTGGAAGTGATAATTATGCCGACTCTTCACTGCAGAATCCCCATTGTTGACCCTCTGGGGGCCACGCTCTCATTTCAGGTGGACAGTGGATATGACTGCCCAAGCTGAGCTTCAAGAGTGAATTACCTTTCATCATGCTATGTTTAATGCTGAGCTCCGTCTAAAGGACCTTTATGACAGCACCTGCAGTCATGTGAAAGAAAGTGTTGCATTAGTCTGCAGTGCCTTAATGGGCAAAAACAAAAAGACTTTTCCTCAAGTTTATCTTAAAAATACCAAGAATATGCTATTTTTTTCTGGGGAACTTGAAGATTTTTAGACTTTAAGGATGTGTTTCATTCATTTACACAGTTCTGAGCATTATACCTATGTTTAGAGATGGGCTGGAAACCATTCCTGATGTGCTGTGCAGAAACAGTCAGGTGGATATTCCCGCCACAAAGCCCTGTTGATGCAGCAATTTTCCCTGGCTCGCATCGAGTCCAGATGCCTCTTGCCTCATGACAGCTGCACTTGTGGATGATCCATTTAACTAATAGACCAGTATTTAAATGCATCTGTTCAGAGGAGGCAGTTGTGTTCCAAATAGGCACATTGTGAGCTGCTGACATTTTCACAGGGAGGGAAAGCAGGCGATGTAAAAATAGGTGCTTGACGTTCATTGAACCGCCGAGCTGAGGCAGATGCAAACGAAGAGCGGGTGACATTTTAAAACACATGTTTCATACTGATCTGTCATCATCGGCAAAACTAATAACTGCGCTGTACTGTACCACAGAAGCAGCCGAGTATAGGTGTTGTTTAATGCATTTTTCAATCAGCATCCATTAGAAGAAGTAGGTTAATGTGACTCTGTTTCTATGAGCACATGCAGAGCTAACTAAAAGGCTGAGTAATACATGCAAATTTCACTGCTATGCTCCACAGAGGAGAGTAGTCAGACCTATAGAGCATTTTACAGGGTTCTGCTTGCACTCATTGACCTTGGGCTGCAATGCTTAACTTCATTTTTTTGCAGCCTGGTTTCATTTTTACAAAATCTTTTCAGCAAAATCAATTTGTGTTACTGTGAGCAAATCAGACAGAGTAGCTGTCAAGCAGTCAGATGATAACTTGTGCTGAAGGTTAAGGTTATCCAATTTTATTCAGATGAAACAGCCGTCAGAGCTCACAAACAACCTTCGTGGTTCAGTTTTAACCTACTGTACCGGGAGCTCCCGCTTGTTGTTTTGCCTCGAAGTAAAGTCGCAACTAATCTGGTTAAACACTTTGTTTGTGAACTTCCTGTACGATTGAATCCGCACTGACAAGCAGTTGTTTCTCGTGCAAGGGCTGCTTTTTAAAAAATGTTGCTTTTCGAGGTCGTTAGCGTTTTTTAAAGTCGGTCTGTAACTTGGTGAGTGCAGTGTAATGCTAGAGAATTAAAACAGAAAGAAATGCCAAGATTTTTAATCAAAATAAAGCCGTGATAATCTGCAGTCTTTCTCCGGCAACACTCCTGTTGATTCATTCATGAAAGTTAGATGTAGCTCCCCAATATCATGCAGGCAGCTAAATTTAGTAGGGGGTCATTCCACCTCAGTTCATCACAGTTTCTTCTGTGCATACATTTGTCATTAAGTAAAACATGTAAAACTTTTGGTCACCGATGCTGTAACTTTCTGAGGTAAAAATTCATCAAGATGGTGGGGTCATGTCGGTTTCTCTACCCCTTTTTGTTGCTCTAACCGTGCAGCAATGTTTGAAGTCCCATAACTTGAGAAATAACAAAGCTCAAGTCCTGAACTTCTCTAGGCTTGTTGTTTTGTGTGGTCTTCAATGGTACCACCCTGCTTTGATAAAATAATGCAAACCAGCTATGTGATGGTGTTCCACCAACAATAAAACCTTTATTTTCAACCTAATAGGCTGATTTTTTCAAGTGATGAGCACCAGTAGGAGCTTCAAAAATGTAGCGTATGGTGCCAGTCAGAGTCATGTTGTATAAGGAAAAAATATTGAAATGACATTTTTTTTTGCATTTATGACCAATATTAGGACAATCACTGAGCAGGTATGATGGGAGGAGTTATGTAATATTGTTACCCGGCTCCTGATAAGCAGTAGAAGATGGATGGATGGATGGATGGATGGATGGATGGATGGATGGATGGCTACAAGAAAAATCCTGGTTTTCCAACTCATGGTGCTTAAAATAATTTTATAAAAACTCAAAAACTAATGCCTCTAATGGCCCCAGATTTCACACATGGTAAGCCGAATCAATATTAACTACTTAAAATAAATAAATCAATCAGTGCATCTGGTGAACTGAGGCAGAATGACCCTAGGCCATTTTACGCCGCAGGGTTCTTTTAGGGTGAAAACTGCCCTGTGGATCTTCCCACAGGTCGGTTACTTTAGAAGAAAACAGTACCTCCAAACACAGTCTTATTCACACCTATATTTAGAATCACCAATTAACCTCAGCATGTTGTTGGACTGCGGGAGGAAGCCGGAGTACCCAGTGAAAACCCACGCTGCACAGGGAGAAGATGCACACTCCACACAGAAAGATCCTAGATGTCCTAACCTGGACGCGAACCGGGGATCTTCTAGCGATGGCGCTAACAACCGAGCCACAGTGCAGCCTCATCACCATCTAAAATTCACGATAAAAAACATATAACTCCATCAGTGACATCGATTTCTCTTTGTTTTGGTGCTCAAAGTTGGTGTCACGGTCAAAGGATCCTACACCGCAATGGAAACCTGCCAATTGAGAATGACAGTAGAAGATGTAGCTAATTTCCATGTACAGGAACACAACAAGCATCCAAGTGTAAATGCCCCGAATATGTCTAAGCACGCATATTAATGTTGCACCTAACGTGTAAACAAGCATCTCCTTCCTCGCACTTTTTGCCACATTGGCTCAATTATACTTGCCATCAACAAATTTCCGCGGTTTTACTCGAGTGCATATCTGTATTGTTGTTTATGGTGTTTTTGGTATTTTCGACTCATCATCCACTTCATCACCTCTCCGCCATTTCTAAGTGCTGTGTTTTACCACACTTATTACCATTTTGGAAAGAGGTAATGGAGGGAAGAAGGGAGGGAGGGGAAAAAAAAAACCCAGCAGCGGAGTGAGAGGCAGTACAGGCAATACAACAAATCAGCATTACTTGGTATGCATGGAGTGGCCGATGCCGTCGTGTTATAAATTGGCATGTGGCAGCAGGCCAGCAGTGCATTGCTTTAGTCAGATGCCCTCAGTGTAATAAAATGCAGTGGAAGGAGAGGCAGCGAGAATGGAAAAAAAAAAAAGGAAAGAAAAAAGCGGCGAGACGCTTTCTGTAGATTGAGATCTTAAAAAGGGGAAAGCTGCCGAACAATATATCTGGGCAGAAGCTCCGACCAGCTGAGAAGATTGTATCAGCATGCAGGATTACGGTGAGCTAAATGAGATGACATTCACTTTGACAAATAATTTCCTCCAGTTGTATGCATATAGAAATAATTTCAAACTGGAAACCTGCGTTTGTACAGCTGCAGGAGAGGAAAAACAAATTTGCCGCTACAATCGGCCCTTTGTGCTTCTATGCAGTCTCACAGCTGTGCAGAGAACAATATACTCTCCCTTTTTTTTTTTTTTGTAACGACATCCAGGCCCTGTCAGCTTATTCCTTGCACTGGAGAAACTGTCTGATACATAGTGAACAAAATAGATTAATTTTTTTTTCTGTGAGAGTAAAGCTCCGAATAGCACCGGTTGATTTATTGGGGATTTGAAAACATCATGTACCTCAGGTTTTTGCCTTGAAGTTGCACAGCCTGATTTGAAGGCCTGCCAGCGCCTTGTGCCACGGTCCACTCTCGCCTTTCATTTACTTTCTTTGGGAACACGTCAATAGAACAAGCAGCAAAGCTAACTAATTGGCACGCTGACACAAACTAGTGGCATCAAAGGAGCATTCATTGATGTCCAAAAAAAAAAGAAAAAACACATCAAACGACACTGATTTATTCCTTTACATGTGTCATCTCTGCATTACCCTACACGGAGGGTTTCTACCTACCTGATGCTGTGTCATTATGTAAGCTCCACCTGGAAAGATAAGAGACAGAAAGAAGGCGTGATGCTGCACGGGATGATTTTATAGCAGTAAGAGCACATGAATTATAGTAACATAAAGAACCCACTTGGATGGTAAAGTTCAAAATAACATTGCATGTGTTCAACCGCCTTGTAGTGATCATCACCGGAGCAGCTCCAGGCTGAGTGTCAGCAAGGAATCAATGATGAAACGCTGCATGTGGTTCTTGGTTTCTGGCTTTAGGAGAAGGATGTTCATAAATAATAGACTGTAGATTTAAATGCATCTAATAAAGCGATCATGTTTTGATTTAATTCTGGTAAAACCTGCTTTAGTAGGCAGAGAGCTTGTGTATAGGAATTGTGCATGCTTGTTAGGGCTTCATAGCGATGGAAGCTAAGCTAACACAGCAGCAAAGTAGCATTAAGCTCTTTTTTCCCCACGCCTTTTTCGATTAGGTGGCTTTTAGTTTATACAGAATAAAATATATTAATATTAGGTTTACATTGTTGGACTCTGATGTTTGCAGATGACTTTTACCCTCTTTTCCACCGAGCTGGTTCCAGTGCTAGTTCAGAGCCAGAGCCTGATTTAGCACCAGTTCTTTGTGTTTCCACCGACTTCAGGTGCTAAAAACTGGTACTGAGCAAGCACCAACTCTTTGCTGGACCAGAGCTAAGCACCGAGTACGTCAGGGGCTGGGGGCGGGGTTATCATGGCCACCGATTACAGGTGGAAAGGGAGACTCAAGCGGTAATTTGTGTCCTTTTTCGTCAGGACGTTCCTGGTCCAATCACAGATGTACTGGAATGACTCCCAGGGCACACGGAAGTTTTGCACGTGCTATTGCACATTGATATCTGGTACAATATCTGGTGCAACATCTTTATAAAGATGTTTATCTTTCAAAAATAAACAGAGATATTTTCATCAGCTTATTACGTTTGTTCAGTTGCTATGTAATGGATGCAAGCATACTCATTTTACAGTGACACAATTATAACTTGGCTCCTTGCCGATGGAAAAACAAACATGTTCTTAGGAGGAATGAGATTTGACCCAACTAAGCACCAGCACTAGCACTAGCACCGAACAAGCACCTGGTTCTTCCTCGTGGAAAAGGGGTAATTGTGATCTGTAGTGAGAGCAGGGAGCAGGTGGAGGGAAACCTAGAAAAGAGGGAGGTGTGCCATGGAAAGGAGAGGAATGGAGGTTCGCTGAAGCAAGACAGAATACATGCGTGTGAATGAGAGGGATCCAAGTGGAACGGTGAGGTTACAGGGAGCGGAGATAAAGAAGGTGGAGGAGGCTAAGTACGAAGGGCCAACAGTCCAGAGCAATGGAGAGGGTGGTGAAGAGGTGAAGAAGCGTGTGCAAGCAGGTTGGAACGGGTGGAGGAAAGCGTCAGGTGTGATGTGTGAGGCCTAGAGGAAGACCAAAGAGGAGATGTATGGATGTAGTGAAAGAGGACATGAAGCTAGTCAGTGCAGAGGATGGGGTTAGATGGAAGCAGATGATTCGCTGGGGCGACCCCTGAGGGGAGCAGCCAAAAGGAGAAGAAGAGTGTTAGGTTTACATTGTGAAGCTGGCTTTATTATCTGGTATAAGATAATAAAGGTATTATCTATTTGCGTAATAGATTAGAAGAACTCATAAAGATCCGCAGCTGCTGAGAACGTCTGCTGCAAACGTAAGAAACACTCCTCCAACTTCAGAGCATCATAATAATGCCTCAGCCTCTGCAGTAATTGTCTTGGGAAGATACAGAACGTATACTTTTTTTCTTTAGCATTTCATTAGCAAATCCATTTTGTGGCTCCAAATGATTGCTTTTTTCATATTAGTGCATCCACTGGCTGCGTTCAATGCATGCTGAAGGAGCTGATTGAAAACATCTGAGAGGGGGGGGAAAAAGGAGCGCTGCACTCACATCGCTGTTGCTAAAGGCTATATTTTGTTTGGGCGGCGTTCAATGCGATATTAAAGTAATACACACTGAAAATGATGTTTCTGATTACTTTGAAAGTGCCTCGGAAAATAATTTACCGTCTTTTATTTTTTACCGTTCTTAATTATTTTCTTGCGAGTTGTTTCTTTTTCTTTTTTTTCCCCCCATACCAACACTGGCAGCAAGCTAAATGCATTTGTTGTATTGCTTATGGAAATTAAATACACTTCTTGATCAATGGCAAAAGATAAAAGTAATCACTTCAGCACTGGCAGCAAAAACACAACTATGCGGAGCAATGCAATCAATATGAACAAGCATTCTCATGAATGACTGACATCAATATTATATACAGCGTACTATGTGTTATCTGGCTCATCCTGTATTGATCGAAGCCTTCTGTGTTGTGTTTGTCTTTGTTGTGTTTGGTTAGAAAGCCCTCCGACCACGCGTTGCTCAAGTCCACTTACAGCCTTTTTGCACAAAACCAAAGCTGGCATTAAGCTTGGGGTGTTTAGAATTTTAAAACAGAAACTCATCCGGAGCTTTTACCTGTATTTTACTACTAGTTAGCTCCTAGATTTTAATGCATCTGCTATATTTGGATCAGCAGGAAACATGCTTTTATTGTACAAGTGTTATGGTGGGTGAATGCAGTGTGAGAGTGAGTGGTTGGTGGTGGTCGGAGGGGCCGATGGCGCAGACTGGCAGGCTCACCTCCGTCAGTCTACCCCAGGGCAGCTGTGGCTACATGCGTAGATTACCACCATAATTCAATGTAAAGCGTCTTTGAGTGTCTAGAAAAGTGCTATATAAAACCAGTGCATTATTATCATTATTATTAGTTCTGTGTAGTTATATATTCATTTGTCTGACCAGACTTTTCCATCTTTCAGATGACGCAGTTATCAGACCACTTAGATAGTATCAATTATTTCACTTAAGAAGTAGTAGTCTCAAACTAGAAAGAAGCACGTAATCATATTCTGAAAAATGTAATTAAAAACAGACACATGAAGATACATTTCTCTTTGGACCATGTATTCTTAATCTGGAGCTGATGGCGCCATTGTCGTGGTTTTAAGGTACATTCTGTGTTACTGTAGTGTCAATCACTGATCACAACAAGAAGTGAGTTTAACCTCCACTAATTGAGTTCGAGCTTAATTTAACTGTCCATAATTACTTGTGTATATTTTGGTACTTCGCATGTCATTTCTATACACTGATCAGCCACATCGTTATGATCACTGACAGGTGAAGTGAATAACATTGGTCATATTGGTACTATGTGGTGTTCTGCTGGAAAACCTTGGATTTTAACATCTGTAATAAACATTGTCCCACAACAAACACACTCCCTCATGCAAATGGAAATCCCAAATGTCACTGGCCTACCCCGGCAGGAAAATACACCCCACCACATGGAAACAACATCAACCAAGCAGGAACATATTGAGGAACATGACAATGGCCCAACATGTTGACTTGACCTCCAAACTTCCTAAACTCCATTGTGATCAAGCATCAACAGGAAGCAGCGGAACAAGTCTGATTGACAGAGGCCCCACTGCACAAACCAGAGCACCCAAAGGATCCACTGCCAATGGTGCCAGACCCCATAGGACACCGTGAGAGGTCCTCTTGTCCATGTCCAATGGTTCAGAGCATTTTTGAGCACATAAGGGGGACCAACACAATATTAGGCAGGTGATCATAATGTTATGCCTGATCAGCCATTTCTCTCTGGGATATTCCTTCAGTTTCAGTTTGGGGAACAGGAGCAGTAGTGCTTACACATCCAAGATGCTTTATCTGTCACTTTATATCTAGTTTATATTATATCTAGGGTTTTCACAGACAGTGCAAAGCAGCCCAGATTGAGAAAATGCAATCTGATTATAGGGACTGCATGAGGTGCATAAAAGTTTACTGTATGTAGAATCTTTTTAATGAATAACTTAAAATCTCTAAATATGCAGTCGCTGTTGAAATGTAAGTAGATTAAACTTCACTTTTATGTGATATTAACTCCTTTGCTGATGATTTAGTTTTGTACAAATATTCCTATGCTGATTAGAAATAGACACATCCATTGGTAAGAGTGCAAAGTGTGACATATACATTAAATTAATTACTAATTACTTTGTTTGGACCTTTGTCATTTTTACTGGCAGTTGAAGATGCGGCCCTCGCAGACCCACATTCATTTTCTCAAAATTGCTGCTGGATCAGCAACTCTCCAAAACGTCGCTCCCGCGATTGCACGACTCCTGATGTACCTGAATATTGTGCAAGCTAAGCAGGCTCAACAAACTTGTGATTCTCCTGAGGAATCAGGGTGAATGCAGCCTAATTCTGATACCTGTCACTTTGTATTTTGTATTTCCACCCCATCTCCTCGAGTGTCTTCATTTAATGAATGAGGAAATGCAGTTCCACACTCCTCAGCTGCTGCCCTGGTGGGACTGCTGGCCTTGCTCCCTGTCAGCACGGATTTGGGGACCAGGCAGAGGTTTTGGTGTCAGATGGGTAACTGTCAGCATCTTAAACGATTTAAAAACGGAATTTACTCTAAAAATAACCATTTTGTTACATATGTAAAATAACTGAAAGCTACATATTATAATTTTCAGTCAACTAGAAATACATTTAATATGAGAAATAAGTCTGAGTAGCCACAACTACTTTGAGCTTAACTCATAATGTAACGGTACCCTTCATGTACAGTTATTTGTCCATGATGAACAGTAAACAGAGAAATCAAAGTCTTAAGCGGAGTGCAAAAATCCTTGTGCACAATACCATATAATACCTGTATATTTAGACAGAAGAAGAGCCTATATGACAGTGAATGGTAACACACCTATGTCTAACAGACATACATGTATATGCTATATTATATATAACTGTAGACACATAAAAACTGTTTAACAGGCTTATTGCTGATACCAGTGGGTATGTCGTTGGTTTTGCAAGTAGACGTAGGTGTTCCAATCAAAAAGTTCTGAGCCTGTTTGTCATGTGTGTGCAACATGTGTCAGCAGTAACTGTGACGAGCGACGAGCCCACGTGACATTGTGTTGTCAACAGTGGAATATGTGTTTTACACTGTTTTGTGACCACTGCCCATTTATGGTTTTGTCACCACAAACTGCAGCACAGAAGAAAACATCACAGTCTGTGTCAGTCAGTGGCCAAACAAGTGCCATGACCCACAGAGGTGGGACTGTGGCTACCATCCA
The DNA here is from genome assembly GCA_024666655.1 of Dascyllus trimaculatus. Lineage (NCBI taxonomy): Eukaryota > Metazoa > Chordata > Actinopteri > Pomacentridae > Dascyllus > Dascyllus trimaculatus. The sequence continues at coordinate 148,300 of JAMOIN010002025.1, forward strand.
GAGAACAAACAGCAGTTTTCACAGTTAAAGAGCCTGCAGTTCCCACACCGGACAATAAGGTCAGGAGCATGTAGTCAGCATGCTCATTGTGTTCTTCAGCATTCAGCCGGTTGTGCACTGGAAGTGAATCCGCCAGTCACACAGTCAAGACAGAGTTCTATTTTAATTTCCTCAGATGTCTGAGGGAGACTGTACTGAGGCACGATGGCAAATGGGTGTTCCAGTGCACTGAGCACCTAGTCACAATGCTTATGCACAGGATTTTATGGCTACAACGTTGCTCCCTATCCGACCTGTTTGCTAAAAATGGCTCTGTGTAATTTCTTCCCCTTCCCCAAAAGGAAACTCAAGTTGAAAGTTTGCCAATTTGACACAATGTAATGTTCCTGGGTTTATTTTGTTCAGACAAATAATTGTAGGAAATGTTTCTTTACCTTGACATGTTTCGACTGTCATCTGCAGTCGTCCTCAGAAGCGTCAGCTGATTGCTGTGATGTGTCCTTATGTGCTGTTCTTCCTAGGAATGACGGACCTGACAGGTCTATCAGGCTGACCACGCCCCCTGCCGCCCGATGGTCTCTGGAGGAGAGAGTCCCAGGTGTGGGAGAGCATGAATGCTCCCTTGTCTTGGTTGATGGTGGTTTTTCCCTGCTTCCTGATTCCAATGGCCTCTTTAATAACTCCCTACACTCGGTCTGTCAGGTTGACCACATCTAGGAAGAACAACACATAAGGGCGCGTCACAGCGATCAGCTGATGCTTCTGAGAAAGACTGCAGATGACAACATGTCAAGGTAACGAAACATCTCCTACAGGTATTTGTCTGACCAAACGAAACCCAAGACTGTTATTCAGAACAAGAAGACCAAATGAACTTGCTGGATTTATTGACACAGTTTAGGAGATTCCTTGTGCATCACAGATGGTGCCTGACATGCTTGACGACGACAGGAAAGACCTTCCAGGGAGTATTCCAAGCATGACAGAACCACTGGGAGCAGTATATCAGTGTTTGAGAAGACTATCTTGATGGCATAATTTAAATCAGGACCTGTTTTAGTAGGGATAGTCTCAGAACTTTTTGAACAAACCTATTTTTAAAAATATGGAAAAAATAGAAATTCAGCTACTCAGCTAGTCAACCTGCTAGTAGTGCTAAACTGATATTCAAGAGAAAAGACTCATTAGGGTGAATCATCTTGATACAAATGGTTGTACAAATTCTCATGTCCTGTGTGTAGATGTTCAGATTTTTCAGTGAATGAATGAAAACTGAATTCCTGTAGCGCTAGATGGAAAGTCACAAAGGATACATCCTTCAGGAGTAAGTACCAAATTACAAGGCAATCCAACAATAGCTGTTGAGACATTTCACCAGAAAACAAAACATATGCCACCGCCACAGGATATGTCAGACAATTTCCAAAGTCAGGAGGCTTCATCCACTGGGAACCACGGACGTCTTTTCCAAATGTCATAGCAATCCATCTAAAGACGCTCAGATATCTCAGCTTGGATCAAAGTGGCCCAAGCCATGCCACAAGTAGCGCTATAAAAGAAAAAAACACAATGATAGCAGAAAGCCTATTTTTAACAAACATTAGGACCACATTAGCAGCAATTTCGCAACCAACAAACACCTCAAACACGCATAGCGCCTCTGTCTACTGTGGCACGCACAAACACACACTTGCACAACACACTTAGTTGTTTACCCAATGAGCAATATTGCAGACGCATTAGATTGGCCATGCCGTCTGCTCCACAGTTATGGATTTATGCTTCATCACTATGGCATCTCTTTTAGAGCTGATTATAATTCCCAGTAGCCCTTAATTAAACTGTGCGCAGCAGCAAAGGGCCTTTTTTTTTTATAAAGTAATAATTATTTATCTCTGAGCAAGAGCGAAGCCCTCAGATTTACTGACCAAGTCTCTCAGTGCGATAGAGAGAACCAACAGGCCAAGTGCCCCATAAATTGATCAGCCCCACCAAATAATTTGCTCTGACTGAAGTCTGCTTATGAGGCACATTTTCTGTCCACTTGGTGTTTTTATTTAATAGTCTCCTACTGCTTAATCACTGCGAGGGGTGTATATTCACAGGACTCCGTTGACTTTGATGGCTTCCTTTGGTATTTTGGTGAGGACGCGGCTATGTTTAGCCTTTTCAGGAGGAGATTTGAGAGTCCCCCTCTGCAGCGTAACAGCCCAGTTGACATTCAGCTAATGTAATTTGGCTGTGAAAATATCGAGCAAGCGCGTTGTTTTTAATTACACTACATTTCTAAGTGTCAACTCGAGAGCTTAAGCGGCTGTAAAGTAACATGAGAAGTTTGCAGTTCATTTCTTGAACAACTCAATGTGGGATAAAAAAGTTTTCAATTCAGCTTTAATTCCTACAGTATAGAGTTTCGGAATTTCATTTCACCTTTAATGCGGTTTTATTTTTCAAAGCTCTCAGCTATTTTTTGTGTTTTGGCCTTTTTTACTCATATCTGTTTCTAAATAAAATCTGTATAATAAACTGTAAAGGTAACCATATTGGGCGTTTTGAATTTTCAGTCACACTACTTTTAGACGGTTGATATTTCACATAATCTGATAGATATTGATTCAGCAAAATAATGTGCTGTGCACCGCTGCCTCGCTCTCTCTCCTCCTCTGCGGACTGCTCTGACCACACCGACTGTCTTGCTGGAAGGCTACGCACTTTTCCAGTATGCATTTGCAGTTGTGCCACACACACACACTAAAATTCCAACCACTAATTTGGTGCCAGGGGTGCATGATCTGAAACGCCGCGAGTGGTATTAGCTCGAGCAAGCTGTTACACGTCAAAGAGGCTGGTTGGTTCCTGAGAATCTGCATAGAAAAACCCAACAAAGAAACGCACATTGATACCACCCCGGCGAAGTCTTCCATTTTCCCTGATGTGTCGGCACTGTGCATTTAAATATTCAGAGTCTGCTTTAAAATGTGCTTTATAATCATACCGGGGATTCACTATGATCAAATATGCACACTGAGATCGGCTTAATGTAATAAAACAGAGGCCTCCACCAAAAGTGCAGCTTCCAGTGAAACCGAATACACACTTTTAGTCAAGTTGAATCAGCTGAGTTTGTATTTATAGCTCAGTACCTAATTGTTTTACTAGACTGCTAACAGCACCACATCAGCACCTTTTGGCCTTTTAGTATTTTCCTGACGCCGCTTTTAACATTTGATGCTTAATGCCGTGGCGGCCGCAGACAAGCCGTGTGACGTGACTCACCTAAATTACTTCCAGTAGGAAGTGTGGAATGATTGATCCCCTTCCACAGACATGCTGCAACAGATTGAACCTGGGCCACTGACTCGATTCTCAGTAACAGCTACATGTATTCCTTTCTATTGCTTATTGATCGGATTTTCTCATAGAGGGCTGTGTTTCCTCTAAAAATGTCACTGTGTCATGAGTTTCCTCTCTGGAGTGCTATCTTTGGAAGTGATTGTTCAGCCCTGCCATGAAATATGCAGGGCCTTACAATATGGCTGTTAACCTGGCGCTTTCATGCCGAACGTTCGAGTGTGACGCTATGCAGATGGCCCTTGTTTTCAATGCAGCTGAGCGAGCCACGGCGACACGTACTGCCCTGATTTTCCAGCAGTTTATGCAGCCAAAATTAAACTTAATTCCACTTTGACCTCCAAAATCCCTCGTGGTGCATGTCCCCTGCCATTCAGAGGAAGATGACAGCACAGGTTTCACTGCAGGAGAAGTTCATTTTCTACCTTTCTCAATTTCAGGAGTTATGTAGTCTGAATCCCTACTGGGACGTAACTGACATGCTTCCACCATAGCAGGAAAAAAAAGTGGATAGAGGGAGGCAGGTCAAGACATTTTGATTGTTTACAATCTGCAGACTTAGTACCATTGTTAGCGTCTTTGTAGCTTTGCATGCATGTAGATGTGTTTCTAACCACAGTAGTTGCATATTTTGGTACAGAAGGCAGGTCACCTCTTGGGTTTAATGTCATGTTAACAAATAGATGGACAAATCCTGCTATTATAATGTATTTCCATAATGGCTGGCTCAAAACGCAGATTTAAAGACTCCTTCTGGTGCAAATCAAGGTTTTTGATCTCGTTAAAATGGCAAAATGGTGCTTTTTTGATACATTAGAAGACACAAATATGTAAAATCAGACATCAAGGAACCGATTCTAAAACCTTCAGGATGGGACTTTCCATATCATTATCCTTCCTCAGAATGGGTTTCCAGCTCGAGCATGCACTCCTGAGTTACTTCAGTATTCCAACGTGCAGCATCAAGCAATTTTACAGTCTTTGAGCAGAGCCGTAGCTGGCGTGCCCAGCTGCAGCAGGCGAGGGAAGTGTCCATGTAGATAGAGGTGGGAACTTCATACATCTGCACTATTCTAGAGGAAGCAACAGTGTCGGGTTACGTGGAAAGCACTTTAAGGCAGGAAGGGATTATTTTCAACAGCAAAAAAACTTCTAAATATGTCACGTCGATACACAGAGATGAGTTTATAGGTGTTAAATCGGTGACCAAGGAGGGACTTTAACTATCATAATTGAATTAATTGATTGAATTAATTGAATTATTGAATTAATATTGTATTAACAGGACAACAGGCTACAGTAGTCAGCAACGTTGTAGTCTCATTAACAATCGCAGCTGCTGTTACTATGTATTATAATAAGGATTGTGTATTATGCATCTTTGTTATGTTTTTTTAGGTATGCCACAGATTTAGCATTAACCTTGCTAGCAAAACAAAATGATAAGCTTTCATTCTGGATCTGTTGTCGTCACCATCAGCTAAGTTATTAGCCGTTTTCCGAAGCTGCAAGTGCAAAAGGTTCACCAGCAAACAATAGATGCAAATATATTACGTTTATATAACAATATAATATATTAAACCTAGCTTAACTGAGGAGCTGCATCTGAAATTACTTGCTATGAGTATTCTGTTGTCGTTTCCTTGGAATCATTGCAAAAATGCTACTTCTAGCCACAAGAACATCACATCACAGCTGCATTTAGTTTGTACCCTTTTAATATCCGTACTTGTACATTGATGTACATCGGTGCATCATGATGATCGCTTTCGATACAAACACACATCTCAGTAATTAGAATATTCGCAGCTTCTGCTCCGTGCTTGTTATTGTCTCATCACAGGGCATTGCTCAGGCACACCAGACTCTGATGTGATAACACAATTTCTTTCCTGCGTTGCACAGTCAACAGAGCAAAATCAGACACAGGTGCAGTATCAAATGAAGAGCTTTTATTGTGTATACATCAATAGAAAGTGTAATGAGAATCCAGGACCAATTTAAGCCCCGATCCAACAGCATGAACAGAGACTAGCAGTCTAAATGTTTAGGCAGCACCAATGTAAATACAGAAACTGATTATGGCCATCATCCACGGAGGCAAACACAGAAGAAAGGCCTGCTTATGTTAACTGCGAGAAACAGCAGAGACAGAATGCTATAATTGTCTATGGTGGTGATGCGTTATTAATTGAAAAGGACGTGCTCTAGTCTTGCCATGGTATCTGGTCTGCGTTCCCAGTGGTTGATTATTTGCTGTAATGATGAAGGTATCACACGGGGCGAAGCAGCATAGGCAGCTTTTCAAAAGGCAGCATCATTAAGGATATGGTAATATAGGTTATAATGTCAGTTTACATCCACATGATGCAGATCGTGCTGCTGAGGCTGTTTTGTTGTCGTACAGATCAGTCAGACAATACACCAAGGCTACAGTGAGGAACATGCAGAAAAAGCAGTTGAACCGTACTTTTCGTTGCCGGACAGAGCATAAATATTCATGAATAATGAATAAATCCCCTAACTATATTTTATTAATGTTTTTCACATGATTTCCTTCTGATCTGAGCATGGCTGGTACAGTATGGTTTGAGGAGACTGTTCTTACAAGAAGAACAACTAGTGTCTATAGATGCCTCCGAACAACATATAGTACAAGTGACAAAACCCTCTACTGGCAAGAAGGAGGTAAAAAGACAATGTTGTAATCAAGCGACAGTCTACATAGGGAGGAGGCCAGGGTGTGTGGATGGGACAACAAAACAGACTTTAATGTGGAATTCATGATTCTAAATTGCCTGTAGGTATGAACGAGAGTGTGCTTGGTTGTCTGTATCTGTCCAGGGTGTCCCCTGCCTTCGCCTGAATCGGCTGGGATAGGCTCCAGCACCCCCATGACCCTACAGAGGATTAAGCGGTGTATAGATAATGGATGGATGGTTAATAATGGATAAAGTTTCCCGATATCCTTAAGCCAAAGAATAATCAAAATGCTACCCTCTATCCCCAGCCCCTAAACCACAAATTTCTGACCTAACCAGTTCTTCTTATGCCTAAATGTAGCCAAACTATAGCAGTATTACATCAAAGTGTCAGTATAGCATTTTTTAAGCTCCAGCATCTTGTTGTCCAATTATTTCCTACAGAAATTGCACATCACCCAGCATTATTTTTACAGCGCACCACTCGTAAACGTTGCTCCTTTCCAGGCAACTATTCATACGGGTGGGGGCTCGTCAACTTTGCAATCAAGAAAATGGAGAAGAAGCTTGTTCTAACCTATACCCTGTCTATCTATACCCAGACAGAAATTCTCACAACAGGGGGCAATGCAAGTCTATCATACAATGACGGTTGGAGTGGCGATATGTCAAGATATTGTCATGTCAAACAAAACCGATGCACAACATTGGAGCACTTTTTTGACACCCTGTCAGCACTTCTGCCATTAAAAAAAGATGTTATATGGACTCATGCCCTTGGAGAGCATTGACAACGGCGCCTTGTGTCTTTTAATTTGAAGGGCTTTTCGGTTAAGGGTTAGAGAAAGATAAGCTTGCAGCAAATAAACAGCGGGTAAAATATGGTTGATGAGCGTACGGTCGGGATCAGATCTCTCTATTGCTCATCAGCAGTAATTGTGTAAATTCATTGCATGTCACACTGCAAAATGGGTTTTATGAAATCTCGCTCACAGTCTGTGTTAGACTGTATGATGTTACTTAGAGGCATGTCAGATTAGGCGATGGCAGTCTGGTGAATTCCAGTTCGACAATGCAAATTGAAAGTATATGAGAGGGGGGGGCATGTCATCAGCTATCTGCATTTCTTTTTCCATTTTGAAGACGTGGCTTTGGCTACCGCGGAGCTCTGAGGACTTCTTTTTCATTTCACCTCTTAAATTTTATCACAAACCACACATGTTCCTGTCACAACTCAAACAGCCGTAAATCTCACAGTTCTACAAGAGATTAGGGAGCAGCACCACTTGGCGAGGGTGGGAGAAAGATTGTAGTTACACTTTTAGAAAAAGCAAACATTAACTGATGTCCTGATGGGACAACAAACCCCAGTCTCCCAAATTAAAAATCTGACGCACTAATCAAGCACCCCAGGTCTCCACGCTATTAGTTCTTGCCATGCAACATAAAAGATATCCCACTTCTTGCAGCAACGTAGAACATCAGCAGTGAAAATTGTGTGCATTAAAATTAATAATCTCCATGGTGGGACAATTGTTTTGTGCTTCTTTGCTGTTGTCTGCTGGAGGCATCAGTTTCTGCTAAGATGGCGGAGGTACAGAGGCATGAAGACAGCAAGCCTTGCAAAAATGTGAACAAATGTATGAGGCCACAGTTGTTATTTTATTACCCAGTAAGTAAAATAATCTTTAAATTCCCAATTTGATTATGATAAAACAATGAAAAAATAATGTACATCTGAAATGTTGTGGATTCACAACAGTAGAGTCGACCAGTCTCTAGCTGGATTAGACTGGTGAGGTTAAGGGAAAGCGTTGTAGAATTCCCATTTGCCCATTTTGAACCAAAACAGCAAATAACCTGTCACTCACAATCTGAGCAACTTGTTAAGAAGCCACAGCTTATACGTTGGGGGAATCCTCTGATGCTTCAGTGACTGTGCAAGAGATTGGTGTGCCACTAAATGGTAATCCTCCTCCAGAATAGTAGTCCCACAGAGATGAAGAAACATAATTTGCGATGAAAATCTCCTTCAATGGAGCAATCTAGAAGGTAATCTTCCTGAGAGTGGATGCAGTGGGACTGCATATAGATGGAGGAAGGATGCATCTGGTAGTGTGTTTCGGGTGGAGGCAGCATGGAGGGAGGAAGCAGGGAAATAATTCAAAATTGGCAGCATATGATACTATATCAGCATTTTACAGTTGATGCATGGCTGATGTGGCCATTATCATTTTATGCAATCCCAATATCTGCTGTGGAGAAAATGGAAAGATTAGTTGGCGCATATATTAGGAAGTGCTTAGGTGTATGTAAGTGTTTAAGTAGTGTGGCGTTGTATGGGAGAGGAGTAGTTTAGCTGCCAGTGTATAGTTTAACAGAGGAGTGTAAATGCACAAAAGTAAGGGCGGAGTTGTTGCTATCTGGGAGTAAGAAGGAGATGGTTAGGAATGTGGTTCTAAATAGTATAGTGTATAGTTTAACAGAGGAGTGTAAATGCACAAAAGTAAGGGCGGAGTTGTTGCTATCTGGGAGTAAGAAGGAGATGGTTAGGAATGTGGTTCTAAACCCAACCAAGTGGAGGAAATGGAACCCAAGAATAGCAGTTCAGGAGGCAGAGGCAGCTCTTAGACATGCAGAGATTGTAGGCAATGTTCAGTTTGGCCGGCAAGGCTTGGGGCTTAAAGTTTGGAGAAAGCTAGTTGTGGAGCAGGTACGCAGACAGGAGGATATACTGTAGTAAGGGATGCAAAGGCAGTGGCTCTGGGTAAGCAGGGACAGTGGTTGAATTGGGAAAGTGCAGAGAAGAGGAAGCTTAATTGGAGGGACCTGTGGGTAATGGAGGAAAATCATTAGATTCTTGATAGGGGTTACATATGATGCTTTACTACCCCCTAGAACCTAAAACTCTGGGTAAGTGGGGACCCATCAGGACCATTGGGTTCAGGGACAGCAACGTTAAGGCATATCTGTCAGGTTCTAAAGTTAGTTTGTCACAAGGCCGCTACACATGGCGGCATAACCAGGTTTTGGAAAGCTTACCTGCAGGCATTGAAGTTAGACATAGACAGGCAAATTGAGATAATTCTAAGAAAGGAGCGTAGGAATCCAGTTCATCCGTGAGGGGCAGAAATATAGAGGTGATCAGTCGGTAAGGAAGCAGGAGTTTGGCCACCTGGAAGGTGCGTGTGATTGGGAAATGCAGGTAGATGTCGGAGGAAAGCTTGTTGTGCCACAGGAAATAGTGTGCACTAATCCGAGGCCTGGTAGTGTGTTGCGGTCTATTAGTCAACGATTCGTTCACTCCATTGAGTTGACAGTTCACTTCGAGGATTCAGTGGAGGAAGCTTACGAGAGGAAAAAGCTTAGATATGCAGACTTAAGGGCAGAGACTGAGCAGCGAGGATGGAAGGTTAGGGTTTGTCCAGTGGAAGTCGGATGTAGAGGTTTCGTGGCAAGGTCAGCTGTCTCGCTCCTGGGGGAACTGAGAGTGCGAGGACAGAGTTTGAGGAAGATAGTGAAAGAAATGTCAGATGAGGCAGTTCAATCTAGTCAGTGGATTTGGATGAGGAGGAACAGTGCTAGTTGGGGGCCAAAATCAGGATAGGAACAAAGCATTTTGTAATCAGCTGTTACAACATGTCTTCCATTTCCTTTTTTCAGTCAGAGTCTGCTTTTACTTGCTATCCCTCCATGAATTTGAATTCTTACTGCTTCTAAAACTGAAGACATGTCTTTGTGTGATTGGTTTGTTTTCAAGCATTCTACATCACTATCATCATAATCGGTGCTGTAAGTTACACTGTAAAAAGTACTTTAGCACAAAGATATGACGGCTTTCAACAGCTGTTTAAAGCAGTGAGCTAGCTGTACTGCAACAAATAAAGGATTGCAACTGAATAAAACAAAACTGAATCAACGACTGGTAAGTACTGATAAGAGCTGCTAATTAAGCTTGACTTAACACATTATTTTGTCACTTATTTATTCCCCAGCGAAGCAGTGATCCCTCACGTACTGCCTGATTGTTGTGGATTTTGTTGAAGTGTTACCCTGCTCGCGATCAGCACTGGTCCTGGCCTTAGCGTGACTGATTGGAAATAAGATCAAATCAGCAGCAGTGATGCACCGAAACAACTGCAATGTTCCGGACAGAAACTCATCACGGGGCCTTTTGCACAGCCTCACTTTCGTTTTATTCCAGAAGCGGCTTTGCAGATACCCGTGCATTGGCTTGCACTTGCAACTGGACTTCCGATGCTCTGTTTCCATGAAAAAAAACAAGCAGTGTGATTGTGGACATTGTGCTGTTGTAACTCTCATGTTCAGTGACGCACAGCATAATTTGCTTTAAAGACTTGATTCACGGACTTCAAGATTGGGATTTCACTTGAACTTTGGTCCAGAAAACTTGACAAGATTTAGATTTACCTTTTACAGACTTTTTTTTTACAACAATGCATCCCAACAATTGCTCAGTTTATGACATTTAGAAAAGTATAGGCAAACTTTATTTTGATTGACTCCTCGACTCACAAACCTGCACCAAAGCCTCCTCCTCTGGCTTTATTCACAATCCTTGCCCCTTAAGCACACGTAAAGCAGACATCTGAAATATCAAATCTTGATATTTCCTGTCAAAGCTGTCGCAAAAAAAACCTGCCTTTTGTCGAGACAGATAGGATTCGGAGGCAGAGGAGCGCTCTGTTTATGTGTTTGTGGGAGTGCACACCTTTGTCTGCATGCATGTTTACTTGTGTGTGTGTGTGTGTGTGTGACCTCAGAATTGAGTTCATGCGGGGGAGTCTTCAAACTAAATTTGCCATGGCCCTGGTGGAGGTTAATGTTGGTCCTCCCATCTGCTGTTTTCTAATCATCCCCTGTTATCTATGAAAAAGGAGAGTGGAGGAATATGGTCGGAGCGTGCAACAGCCATCTTTTTCCATTTACCCCTCCGCTCTCCCGGCCATTTCACCATCATTTGTGAAATCAGCTGTAGCAGCGGGAGGAGAGTTTGCACAAAATGTACTTCCTGGAGTGTCTATTTCATGCCGAGAGGAGAGGAGACGGCGGCAGCAGCTGAGGAGAATAAGTGAGAGAGGGAAAGGTAATGAATAGAACAGTTGGAAAGCTAGCTGGAGATGGCCCCTGAACATTTGTCACTCCAACAGGAGTTGTCTCTGTTGTGAGATTGGATTTTGGTTTATTGTTGTTTTGCAAAAAAAAAAAAAAGAAAAAAAAAAGCGTTGTCACTCTGTGCTCGAATGCCAGCAGAGCTTCACATGTGAGTGGCTCGGCGCCGTGTTTTAGATGAGGGGAAAAAACAAAACAGGGTCTCACCTCTCACTGTATCCTGTGGGATTCCAACAATAATATGCGACTCCTGCCCTTTGCTCGCCTCATCCACGGGCGGAGAGCGAAAGCAATATAATCGGAGAAGCTATTCTGTGCGGGGACCGTGGTGCAGTCACGCTACCTTATTGTTCCTCTGGGGACGGAAATAGGCAAGTGGTGGCAGTTGGCACATCAAGTCGCAGCACTTTGATATATTGTGACTGGCCTTGCTAATACAGGAAAGCACCACATAGAACAGCCAACAACCATATTGAAAATGTATGAGGCCAATAAGAGGTGTTTAGCATTCTGTTCACACAGTTTAATATGGTTTTAAGTTGCCTCTAAACTTCTGCTGACCATGACTAGTTATTTAATAAATCTACTACCTCTGCATTTACCTCTAATGCATCCTCCTCTCTCTGGCACTTTGAAATCTCTCTCTCTCTATTCCGCCTTCTGTCTGTTTCTCCCTCCACCCTCGTTCTCTGACTTCCCCTGTTTCCTCTTGTCCCCCCTCTCTGTGGAGAAGCCCTTGGCTTGAAGCACTCTTGAGAAAATGAAGGGGGCAAATATACATGTGAGATGTTCAGAACTGGATAATGGCGCACTTGTTCAATGTAATTGGCCTGGAAAAGCGCTGTAATTTGTGACTGGAGAACCCTGACTTGACTTGAGAAAAATGTAAATGTGCAGCAGAGGAGCCCCTTGGTTAATCAGTTCTCACAAAGAGAATACTTTAAGTTCATTAGTGTTCCATTTGCATATTCGCCCTCATAAAGGAAGCGTTAATCCCAAATGAAATAGCATGTTTCTATCATAAAAATGGACTTATTTTATATTTTTCCTCTGTTGCCCCAGCTGAAATGTATGATCACAGTAAAACGTGATATTTCTCCATTAATTTTGATCAAACTTTCTCCCGCGTTCTACGTTTAATGAATACACATAACAACATTATATAAGCCTCCTAGATGATGTTTCAAAGAATATGTAGCCCTTCTTCAAAAAATCATACATCATCACGTCACCATGATCAAAGCAACACTAGGAGTTATGTCAAGACAACAGCAAGTGTTCTTGGCTTTAATAGTGGCCAAAAACCTGCACCAGATGACAAGGAGTCTAAATAGAGTGAACAAAAGAAGCATGTCTGTGAGGATTAAGGCAGGACAAAAAAGGCTAATTTGCCTGCTGATGATGGCCATCAACTTGCTACATTAGAGGGCTTGAAAGCAATGAGCAGAAAAGCTTCGGACAAGGGGATTAGAAATAATAGCGAAATAAAAACAGTGAATGAGGGAGGTTAGAAACTGTAACCCTACTGCCATGAGCACAGGCAAAACCAGTTTAAGGATTCTGTGGGCTCGCCCGCTCACGCAGTGCATTTAAATTAGCACACACTGGTTTAGCCCGTAGATTGCATTAAAAATGGACAATGTGTTGTCACAAAAGCGAAGCCAGAATGTCTTGGAAATGGGTGCTGCCATCTTGCGCTGGTAAACTAATTTGCAACCAGAGTCCGTGACAAGGTTGTGGCATCAGTGTCTCACTTCTGGTCAGCTGTGGTGGCAGTAGGGCAAGACGGCAGCGCTCATTTCCAAGATATGCTGGCTTCACTTTTTCGTATTTGTCAGAGAGTCCATTTTTTCTGTACTAGCTATGGTTTAGTCAGTCAAAAACAAATCCACTGGGTGTTTACATTTCTGTGAAACCCCTAGTAAGTCATCCATGAGGCCTAACGCAGGAACACTAGGACTTATAAGCATAATGTTGATTCCATTGTGTCGTTAAGAGACTGAGGAATGTGTTGTGCCATTAGCCCGGCTGCCACAGAGACCAACTTTCAGCCAAAGTTACAAATCATTTAGGTTAAATAATTCAGGAGCATAGCCTGTAAAAATCATCTAGAATACCAAAACCTTTCATAGTTCCAATAGTAACACCATCCACTCATGGTTTTTCTTTCTTGAGCTCGGGCCAATGTGAGGTTGGTCTCAATTTGGCTTGGAAATGCTGGCCCTCTCCCAAAACATCTCTTTGGGCTCGTCAGCCCCGGATTCCTGGATGTTACCCACACTGCAGGAGGAAATGATGCGATGGTAGAGGGAAAGGGGTTGGGAGAGTTGAAAACAAAGCCATCAATGTGATTGGATGTCTGGACAGAGGCCAGAGCCAGGACAGAAGGTGGGAGGGGGAGAGAGAGAGAGAGAGAGGGAGGGATGGATGGAGGAACAGAACGAGGGAGGGGGAGATTGTCTTGAAGCCTTTTAAGTGCCCGCTGGAGGGGTCAAGAGGATGCCAGATCTGTGGGGCGTCTCGGCTCCCAGCATGTGTGTGGGTTTCCTTCTGTATACCTGTCCATGCCGATCTGTGTTCATCTGTCCATTTGTCCTGCGCTTGTACCTGCACTGTACATGTGTTTGGGGGAGGACATAATTGCACCCGAGGGTACGAATGCACGCATGCCATGTGTGGACTGCGTGTATACCGTGTGTGGGAGGTCACCTGACATGGGTCCACCACTTCATCTCACTCAGCAGTGTGAGCAGTCATCACAGCAAAAAGGTTGATTTGGATAACACTTTTTAGTCGGGATTTCAATTATGCCATTGAGAAAATGAAGAGCTCCTTTAGCATTCTCACTCTCCACTTTATTTACTGTCTCTCTGGCCAAATGGATATGAAGAGGGCTGGACTCCCAGCCAATATATGACCTATGTGCCCTCAATTTTTTTGAACTTTTTCTCCCTCATATCCTGCCATAAAGACCAATCCGCATCCAAGCATCCGGAGAGTTGGCGTGAGATAAGGCGCAGAAAGGATTCCAACATAAGTGGAAGCTACACATCACAGATACAGTCGCTTCGGTTCAATCAAAATGTGAAGTGAAAACCATTTCATTTCATTGTCGTTAATGACAGTGTTCAACGTGCACAATTTCATTTAAGATAAGGCATGCCGACCTTTCGAGAGAACAAGTTTTCATTAAAAATCCACTAACTGAATTGTTTAATTCGGTGTCAATTGAGAGCAAGCATGCTTCACCTTATGGCACTCATTCTCTCTCGGTGATCACATTTCATCTAATGGAGTTAGTCCTGCACAGGAACCCCACCCTCATATTTATTTAAATGGGATAAAATATGTTGTTGCTCCTCGTGGCAGCTTCACATTGTTGTTCTTGTTTTCGTAATGTCACTCAGGGGAAATAAATCAGATAAATGTACATTCTTTGCATCACAATACATAACACCTGCAGTGGAAATGCCATTTGTAATGTGTAAACTTTTAAAATGAACAACGGGTTTAAAATAGGCAGCAGTAAACAAACCCCGACATTCAAGGTGTGAAATACGCAATGTTACTACTAAACAAACAACCTGGGTGCAGCCTCTCTACGCGAGACTATACTTATGCACAGCGGTGCTTTGTTTATATTCCGATGCTCTGCAGGTATAATGGTTATCACGCTTTAGCATAATGGTGATTCACCCAACATTAAAGCACGCTGCAGCTGGGGCTGTGCGTGAAGTGATGGACAAATTAAAAAGTTAAACCTGCAAATGATGCTACATAAAAGGTTATGGGTTCACCAAAGTGTTTAAGCTGAGGGGGTTTATTGATGTTGGTGCCAAAGTTCATGGCAACGCATTGAATAGTTGTCAAGACTTTTCAGGCTGAACCACAAACATCAGCCTGCTGGTAGAGTAAAAGTGCAGTGATCATCCGTATGTGTATGTTTTTTTCCATTTTTATTCTGGTGATGGGCCGACCGACAAGCTGTCAACACCAACCCAGACCCTGAACACGCCTGAAAAAATAGAGGATAAATTAGCACAAAATATGTAGCATGCCTTCTTCAGTCTGTGTAACAGAGTGTGTGTAATGTCGGTTCCTAACAGAAAAAAGCATTCTTTTCAGAAAACAGGGAGTAAAATCGTGGGTTGTTCTTGTTTCTCTGTGCTTTTATTGTGGCGAGGATCATTGTCTCACTAGCATTAACACAACTTTTAACCAAGCCATGATTTTTCCCTGAATTTAACCAAAGTAATCTTTGCATCTAAACATAACCGAGTAGTTTTGTAGCATAAACCAAACCACAGAACGACAGAAAAGAGCAACTGAAAGCCAAACAGCGAGCGATGCCACTAAGCAGTGGACCTACAATGGACTTAAGTGCCAGTCTGCTGTGTGAAAGTAATGTGGTTTATTTCACCTCCATCCCTCTAGCCCTCTTGCGTGGACTTTGTTGCTGTCTCTATGTGTAAGTTGGATATGCAACTCACAAGTCACATGACGTGGATGCAGGCTGTTACAAAATAAAAATGTGGGCATCTCAAAACTTTACAGCTTTTATTGTGAAAATCACGTTGGACCAATGCAGCTATTACACATTTTGGTCTGAGATTGCCTTGGTGTTGTTGTATAGTTCTTAAAAAAGCATTGGTATAAACATTTCTGCTTGGAAAAAAAGTGTGAACTATGCAAAATGAAGTACAATTTAAAAGGTTGTTTTGGTGCAATGCGATGACGCGTGCACTTCCTGGCTTTTGATTCAACACACAACTCATTTTCTCCCAGCCATTTTCCGAAGTAATGTGCCTCGAAAATAAGTTCAGCTGGGCTCGAACTAAAATCAAAAGTGAAGTTGCACAGCGCCTACTCTGTCTTTCATTGTCTTTGCCATTTTCTCTACACAAGTTTAGCATGGTGACTCTTGGCGCGCCGCAGCATCCGGTCCATATGTGCTGTTCCAGAGCAGCGCCTTGACGTCTCCTGTCATAAGGTTTGTCGCCGTAAAACCCCTGCTTGATGCCGCGCCAAACAAAAGTGAAGCGAATTCGCAGCCAAAATGAGTTTGTGTGCACACCATGCCTCTGTCCTTTCCCCAACTTTCACCTGGCCTTGTGTTTTTCTTTCCCCACCCCCCTGCCTGTCACTTACTCCCTATTAATCACGATTCCCTCCCTTCTCTCTCTGGCTGTTTTCTCAGCTTTTCTAAAAACTTGATTTTCCCCCGGATTCTCCCAGGATAATGTGATTGACCACGGTGAACATTTGAAACACTGCTATGGGTGATGAAGTCAATGCGATCCATTCTAGTCTAATCAGAACTCATTACATTACATTAGACAGAGGCACCGGTCTGCCATCCATTTGTCATTTTCTGAGAAATGGCTACAATAGACCCCCAAAAAAAAAAAAGAAGAGGGAAAAAAAAATCACTATTCACACCAAATGAGTTTAGCCACGGTGAATAACGCCTATTTCCACTGAGGGTATTGTAATGAAGAAATGGTTATGAGGCAGCAGTGATTCAGAGGTGTTTCAGCAGAAAAAAACAGGCTTAAAGAAAAGGAAAGAGAAACACACACACACACACACACACACACACACAAGTGAGACAGATGTGGGCGCCGTGCGTGGCCTCCAACCGCTCATAATGAAGGGCATTCACTGTTCTGTTCCGGCTCTCCTACTGTCAACACAATTCTTTCACACCGGCCCTCTTCTCCTCCCTCTCGCACCCTCCCTCCTTCTATCTGTCCCTGTTTTCACCCTCTTCCCCAAAAAAAAAAAAAAAAATTTCTTTATCAGTACAGTTTGGGGTGAAGAAGAACCGAGAGCGTAGAAAGAGAAAAAAAAGAGAGAGAGATAAAAAATAAATAAATAAAGAGGGAGAGGGTGGCGTCGGTGGGAGAAGATCTGCAGGACAGCTTGGAGAGCAGCGTGTAGCCATGCTTGTCACTTCTCCTTCCACCCGTCCCGTCTACTGGCGGTGGGGGTGGGGGTGTAGGGGGGGGGGCCTCGTGCGCACACCAGAGCTCTTACTGTACCTGGGCATCTGCGGCGCTCCGCTGGGTGGGTGGACGGGGATCGGAGGGAGGGGGAGGATGAGGGGTAGAGCACCACAGGCCTCTGCACCTCTTTAGCAGCCAGGCAATCTGCTCTGTGAGCCCCGGCCTGCCTGTTGGACTGTTGAGGACACACACACACACACACACAGACACACACACACACACACAAGGCGCCCGCCCACCCACTGAGGAGCATGGTTAGAGCCGAAGCAAGATGGTAGATGAGGCACAACAAACACATGCGCACATGCAGCCCCCTACTTGCACACCAGTGATTCCCAAACAGGGATACTTGAGCCCCGGGGGGTGTTTCTGAAGATGCCAGGGAGGGCGAGACTCGTCCAACTTATTAAAAAATAAACTGTGCGATAAAACTTGCTCAAAAAAAGAATCCTATCTCTGGGTTTAGGAGAAAAATACACATTGAACTAGGATCACAAATGAGTGTGAAGTTAATTTTTAGTACATTTACTGTCGCGCTAAGCTGCCAGCAACGGGGCTGAGTGCACAGTACACACCTCCCACCGACCAGACACAGTTGTAACACCTAAAGGCCACGTTCGAACAAAGACATGGCGTCAGAACTTCTGTCAGAGCTGTTAAAGTTAGTTAGCTGAAAATAATGGAGGAATCTAAACAATGTTAATTCAGCTGCGCTAAACTGATTTTAACTGGTTGTGGCTTTTTTTTTCCCTGTCTCTCGTTTTGTCTCCTCTCTGCTGCATCTGTCTAAGCACTGCCTGCAGTTCATCGGAAGAGTCACTGAACATTTGTGACGCAGGTTTTGGTCGCAACTGAATGGCATCTCAGTTGTGGAGATGAGTCTTTTTTTTTAACCAAATCTGGTGCAAACGGTAATTTTGGCAAAATTTTAAATGAAATTAAAGTGACTAATTTAAGCTGATTTTTTTCCCCCCAAAAGAACCACATGTCAGAGTTGATGCGTTCGAGGACTGTGGGAAAGTTGAAAGTCATACAATTCTTTGTGCTTTTACAGTTTGAGGAGAGTAATTTCGGCTTGTTTTTTGTGTGCCATTTTAGATCATGAGTAATTTTACTCTTGGTACTTTAAGCATATTTCATATTATTCTTTTACTTTTGTAGTTTTAACTAAACAAAAATTTAAATGCAGCAGTTTTATGTTTTATCTAATATTAGTATTTACACTGATTTGCCACAACATTCTGACCACTGACAGGTGAAGTAAATAACATTGATCATATTGGTACTATGTGGTGTTCTGATGGAAAACCTTGGATTTTAACATCCAACTTAAGTGGTGGTTCAGAGCATTTTTGAGCACATAAGGGGGACCAACACAATATCAGGCAGGTGGTCATAATGTTATGCCTGATCGGTGTATACACTGTGCTACTGCGATACAGGGGAAAGCTCTGGATGCTTCTTTGACAACATTCACTTTAACATCAGTAGAAGTGAGCACATTTGGAACTTGTTGGGTGCTATTGATTAAGACGCAGGGATGTGCATCAGGCTGAAACGTTTGGGAGCTACTGTCAACACATAAATCCTACAGTCTGCCTAAATATACATCATGCAAAGCAGCTCTGTGTTCGAATAACATCGGGGGGGGGGGGGGGCGCTGTCTTTTCCGCGGCCTAAAAAAGCCGCGGCAACAGCTGTTCCGTCCGTTGCAATTTGTATGAGAGTCAGAAACAAAACAGCCCAGAACGAGTAGCTAACGAGCGGTTGACGTCCTCCCATCCCTCGAGGTCACTTCCTCCCACACCTCCAGAGCGCGTTCTCCAGATAGGCCCGACCTCCCCCTCCACCCCTCCACCCCACCTCACCCCCAACCCCTGTTCCCCCACTTCCCATCCCTCGGTGGAAGTGCTCGGGGCGTCTGGAGTAAGGAGCGAACAGCTGTTTGAATTAAATCTGCAAGAGCGAGTCTAGACGGGGCCAGGTTTATTGAAGCAATGTCGACTGTCAGATTGATGGAAGACAAGGGGGAGATGGCTCGGCTTGTTACAGGCAAAGCCAAACTGGATTCTCTGGCTGTAAGCTGCTGTAAATCTTGTCTGTTTGATGGGGAGATTAGTTGTAATTCTGAGAACATAAATACGGTGTTAGCTTTAAAGTGAAGCTGGCCAGAAAACATGAACATAGTGATACCGAGAGTTAGACCAAACACACACTCCAGCTACTCGTCTTGCTTGAACACATGAAGGTTTTCAGTATGAAACCTTCATTTTATGCATCTAAAAGAAAAACCCTGATAGTCTTGGCCACTACTAACCGACAAATACCTTAAGAATAAGACAGCTTTTTTAATATCAAAGAAAACGTACGTCCAATCGAGCTATTGTAGCTGTCAGTTAGTCAAAAGCAACCTGACTCATAATTGACACCGTCTATTGTTAAACTGAGACGTTTAGCAGACTGGTGCTTGTCTATTTAATGCGCCTACACAGCAGTGTAACCCTGTCAGCCGGCATTTGCGTCTTTAATCCCAGTTTTCGCAATCCTGAACCGACTGTTGCATCATTTGGTAGTGAAACATCATTACCTGCCACTGCGAAGACATCATCAAAGTATGAGTGAGATCAATAAAAAAGGGTGTAGATGGACATAGATGCTTTTTGATATGTTGAATAAACCAGCGCGAGCACGCCTTGGCTTCTTCTCTCTAATTTCTGGCCGACAGAGGGAATCCATGTTCTCTTGTTGACATTTGTGGGATCGCTACAATCTGAACTCAGTATATTTGCAGCATGTCCTTGAAGAGTATCAGACCCGCAAGTAAAATCATGCATTTCTTTTCCATAAGCAAGCCCTTCTGCTTAGGATGCAGATATTCAGAAATGCATATGTATGTGCCACGAACAGATGGATGAACTGCTCAATTTGTATTGGCTTTTTTCAAACTTTTTTTTTTTTCTGTGGTTCATGAATTAACCACGGAAAACTTGATAAACTCGATAGCAGAATTGTTGGACCTACAAGTGTAAGGTCTGCAGCCTTCTATGCTCACGTGGGGCCCCTTTTTTTGGGCTTTTTCAAATTAAAAGCCTAATTTTAAAGGCGTCATTGCCATTATTGCTCTTCGGCTTTAGTGGAGTCTGTCTTTTGAGATAACACTGACTACTTTTAAATCACTTCTTAAAATCAATTTTTATGGGTTTGCTTTATTTGTTGTTTTCTCTTTTCGTTGTTTTAATTACTTTAATTTGTAGTTAGTTGCAGGGACATATTTTGTTTTCCATTATTGCATCTTTTTTCTTCTTGTTTTTTTTTTCTTCTTTTTCTTCTTTTTTTGTCTGCATTTATACTCATCGTTTAACACCATGCAATGGAGTCAACTTTAATGAGATCAATGCATATTTTAGTCTTGCAGCAAAATATATTAATATTTAGTGCGTGTGCGTGACCATGACCGGCCCCCCCTGGGAGCAAAGCAGTCATTCTTTATTCAATTTTCCTATCATGAGCCAGAGGGGGCAGTGCTGCACCTCAGTGAATTGGGGGGTGGAATTAAGGATATGGCAAGACAAGACGAACAGGGAGGGTACAGACAGGCAGTGCTATATGAATCCTATAAGAGTGGTGTAACATGCCATGTTATTCCCAACAACCGATCCGACATCTGAAAACTGGAAACAAATAATCAACATAGAAACAAATTGGACACCAGAAGTCTTGTCGGTACACAGGGTTAGGACGCCAGAGGACAGAAGTAAAGGAAGAATGTATAAAGGGCGTCAGTTTAGTGCAAAGTCTGAAGAGTGACTCCGCACAATCTGGCGGGTCCCATCAGTTCTCAGTTCTTGTTTTAATTTTATCTTAATTTTACTTTGTATTTTTCCTTGATTCTGTTTGGCTTCCTGTTGTTGTATGTCTTTCTGTGTATCATAAAGCTGTTATTCTTATTCATAATAATTTGCCACAGCTGCTAAGTTTCATGCAGTCTACCTGTACTCTAAACTTTGCCAGAACATTTTGGCTTTTATTTATGTTGCACTTTTTTTTTTTTTTGCAGCAAACTGTGCATCGTTGCTGCTGTTTGCTGAAAGACAACGTGAGGTCACCGAGTCCATGTGTGTCGCGGTCGCGTGCCAAGACAACACCGAGTCTTCGCATGTGCGGCGTCCTATTGCAGCCGCATTTGTGTGGCGGCATCTGCAGCGCGTGCATGCGCGTCGGTGTGTGCGCACGAGAGGTGTGGACACTGATCTCGTCTCGCCAACTCTTTTGAAAGTGACTCTGACAGTTTGGATAACAGTGCTGCCCTGCTTCCTCACTGCCCACACACATAAAGAGACACACACCACCGACACCACAGTCGCGCTGCCTTCAGATGGCGGGCTCCTGCGACGCCAAGTGTTGGGGGCCCAGCTTATAATTAACTTGCCTGCCAAGTGGTATTATATATCATCAAGGGCTCGACATTGGCCTCGAGGAAGTCAAAAAAAAAGTGGCACTGCTATTGTTCGCCGCCTAATAAGGTCAATGCTGTGGCATGGTAAATTACAGTTATTTGTAACATTTAGACAACAAATGTAGTCAGACGCCAACTCCTGCTTCTCGTATGGAAGTTTCGAGGCCTGGAGGAGGAAGCAACCAGGTCCTATTTGTTAAGACGAGTGCAGCATACTGTTCCACAGTGGGTTTTTTTCCAAGGAAGAGACAGAAATGTGTGGAGATAACAGAGAGAAGGAGGAGTACTAGTGACTTTCCAACCAAATGATGGCAATTAATGTTGCTGTTTATGAGCTTGAGGCAGATTTTTCTTCTTCTTCAATTAACTCAGTGTGAGTGCACTTGTGGTTTGATGAGTGCCTTATCCATCTAAGTGGACACACTTACACATACAATGTCTCCCCACTGCTTCTGTCTCTGATTATCCTTCCCTGTCGTGCATCTAGCTTAAAACCACACTATATATTCTCACTATGAAGTATACAAATTACACACACACATTACAGCGTCTAATAAATCTTCGTACTACTCCGTTTTGACAGTTAATATACAAGAATTGAATGAAGCTCATATTTTTAATAATACGAAATGTGTTCCAAAGGCAGTTGTGACTTTGACAACGTGACACAGATGTAGAACAAAATGTAAAGAGAAACTACTCTTACTGTCATTGTTGAGCAGCTCTGACCCTTTTTGATCACAGCACATTCTGAAAAA
The DNA here is from genome assembly GCA_024666655.1 of Dascyllus trimaculatus. Classification (NCBI taxonomy): domain Eukaryota; kingdom Metazoa; phylum Chordata; class Actinopteri; family Pomacentridae; genus Dascyllus; species Dascyllus trimaculatus. Next base: position 170,705 of record JAMOIN010002025.1, read on the forward strand.
CCAGCACTCGTGATATAATGCTGAGTTGCAAGGAGGCCAAACACATCAAACGTAAGAAAAAGAACAGCTCTGCACACTTGGGTCAAGTGCAAGTATTTAATCATAAAGGCGAGCTTTCAGTCATCAGACTGCCAGGTCTCTGGTGTGTGTTTGTGCTCGGTGGATGTTTCCCTGTGAGTGTGCCTGCCATGTGCATCTCTGGGCCGCTTGTGCAAGCCGCTCTCCGCTACTCTATTGTTCAAGAAAAAGTTAAGCATTTTGGGAAGTGCACTCATTTGTTTCCTTGCTGAAGAGTTAAATGAGAAAGATCGGCGCTCAGACCAGTTACCAGGCAACCAGCAGAGACTCGCTAGTCATGGCCAAGAAATAGCCTTTGTCCGAACTCACCCTCATGTATCACTCATTCTCCGCTCTTTATTTAACGGAATAGTTGTGTCACTCACGAGCAGTAAATAGATGTTTCGGACACTCATCGGAGTCATTTTGCATCATCGCTGACGGGTGTAGGGAGGCACAGCAAAGGTTTCCACATCCATAAAATGTTATGTATGGCATTGTTCCTTTGTTAGTAAGACGTACTGCACTTGTCATGGACTTTTTCTTACAGCCAACAAAGCTAGCCTCATATTTAGCCTTATAAATAAAGGAGTTGCTTCAATCCTTCAGCCCAATTCCAACACAAATCAAAGGTGGAATTTCCTAATTATTGGAACTTTAAGATTCTTAGCTTCCCCTTTGCACATCAGCCTTTCATTTAACCTTCCCTGCCTTCTATAACATCCTCTTAAAAGCCAGATGCTACTTTTGCACTATCCATTAACCCTGATTATTGAGTAAACAGTCCACCCACACTTGAAGGTTGATCTGCCACCCTTTGTACATTACCTTCAATCCAAGCATGCATGCCCCAGGTATACAATTTCACCTATTTTCATTCACATAGACACTTTCTAAAGGATTGTTTGTGTAAATGCAAAGTGAATTCCGAGGTTCCAGCCCTACATCCCTACACTAACGCTTCGAAGTAAGCATGGGGGATTTAAATACACACATGTGCCCTGTGCTGAAAGCTGCAACTGCACAATTTCGTGGCGTGAAAGTGAAAGAAAACGAATGAGATTTCGGCGATCGGGACGCACTTGATGGATCTCATTTTCGAGATCAGGTGTGTCGCTCCCTCATAAAGCGGAGGCAGGTTGCTGACAATAAATGGCAGAGATCCTAAGCTGTGCAAAGTTGGTCAGAAGGAGGCTACAGTTGTCCTCGCTGCCTCCCTTCTGTCTCTCCCCTCGTTCATTTGGATGGCGTAATAGGGTTGAGGCGATTGATTGATTCCCAGAGACAGATGGCATGTACCCAAGATGGGCATTTCTGTCTCGATCCAATAATGTGGTGAGTTCTCCTGCTCTATTGTATTAGATTACAATTTTGCCTGTGTGCGGCCCGATTATGGCGGGGCTTTTCTGTGATCTCAGACACGAGCATGTTGCTGCCTGTGTGTGTAGCTGCATGCAGGTATACAGCCGACATACAGCAGCCTTTTCCATCCAGGTGGTCCCTGTATTCCATCTGGAGCGCTTAACTCTTTCTAATCGCGAAAATAAGGACATTAAAGATAATAGGGATCTAAATTACATTCATCCGATATTACCTTCGCCAATCACAATTACACACCACGGATTAGACAAATCATTTAAGTTGAGACAGTTATTCAAGTTGAATGTCACCTCAGCAGGTGTCATTCCAATAAAGTGCGGTACTGATTAAAATGGTATATTGTCTCCAGTAGGTGTATGGCCCCACTGTGCCTAAATGCTCCCTGATACACACCTTTTTTTTTTCTTTTTTTTGCGATGGATGACTGTTTTGTGCTCGAGGCGTACTGAAGTTGCAGTAATCTTTCTGTGTTTGAGGCCAACTTTTAGCCGAGTGAAACAATCCCGCAGATTGCAACCGCTTTCTTAAGATTGTGCATACAAATTCCTTCATCTCCGTCATTGTTTTGTCCTCCTATAGCTATCCCCCCCACCCCCACCCCCCACCCTCCTCCCTCCAGTTCTGGAATTACAATAAACTCATTCCTGCCGGTTTCGCATAGACTATGAATAATGGGAGTGACAAAAAAGGGTCGCTCAGCAGCAATAGTCGTACAGGCTCCAAGCACTGTTTTGTTAGGCTTGACTAGCTTTTGTAATTATGTTTTCCCTGCAACCTCCCCTGACCATGTATGGCCCCAAAACTGCAGAATTCAAATTACTGAAGTATAAAATGCATTCCGCTTTGCAATATAATCACGAGCAAGCCTAATTTAAAGAGACTTTGTTTCATTTCACGCAGAGACCATTGAGGTAAGTGAAAATGCTTTGTTTTTTACTAACTGTTGGGACTGCATTGATTGCATTGTGCTGCAGAACCTTTTAATTCGAGTGGCTGTGCACCGTTGTGAATGCAGCCGCATGTGGCGGTTAGTCAAAGAAAATAACGATTTGCATGATCGGCTAATTGCAGTGTAAATGCACTTTACTAAAACAAGCCATGGCGTTATTATTTCCAGTTGTGGCGCAGTTCTTGCTCTTGATTTCAAATCGAATCGTTTGGATGCTGTTACACTGTTCAGCTACATAGGCTGCTTCTTTTCTGTCAAACTAAGGAGGGACATTGCTGGGCTTAGAAGTCGATAACAAAGCGGCCTTTGCATTTTGTGCTATAGTGTAAGTACTGTTAATGGGTTTTTTTCAAACAGCAGCATCTTAACAACAACAATGCACGAAAAAAAAAATGCCCCCAAATCTTGCTAAACTTACCTCACAGGCCCTAATTACCTCAGCGTGAGGAGTCACAATCAGCAGATCTTGCCTGCGCTCTCCCAGTAGCGTCCCAGAGCCCGTTTGGTTCAGAGGTTGGAAGTGGGGGAGTGCTGCTCCGTAATGAAACAGCATGGAGCCCACCAAAAAAGCAGAACACAGTGATTAGAAGCTTACACAAACACAGAAAAAGCCGCAAACAGTGATTAGTATGTAATTGTAATCCTGTAAAGGGAGCGGGATCATTGAATCAGTCGAGGAAGGGGTTAATTAGGGAAAGGAAAGCACAGAGGGTTCTGCGAAGGTCTTGGAAGTACAAGAAGTATTTTAATATTCATTAATATTCTTTTCAATCTCTGAAAATAATTGCCACTTTTAAACTGTATATAATACCCTTAGAAAAATAATTCCATTTGTTTGGCTCATTCATTTTCAATTTACAATGGCGCAGCAAACTGCTTACAAATGACTGCTAACAAGCATTTTTTTCCCAGCCTGAACATCAATAAATATATGTTACAGGAAGAACAACTATCTTCATCATCCCGGGCGATTGTGAGGTCAACAGATTCTCTCTGCATGTGGTCAATTAGAGATGATCACTGCTGACAGGGTCATGGCTGTGTCTTTTGACCTCGAACAGGCAGAGCCGCCCACTCCGCGGCCTCATTGGCTGCCCCAGCTCATCTTCTCTGTCTATCAAGCGGGGAGGCGGGGCCGAGCAGGAAGCAGTCGGACCAGTTTTTCCCTCGGGGCCTTCTAATGATGACAGGGGCTTCCTCCGAGGCTCATTAAGAATATCATCTGGAGGAGACTCCCTTAAAAGCACATAAAAGACACTGTCTGGATGTACAAGCAGCTGAAGCATGTTCTCACCGGGATTACAGGCCAATTTACCGAGTGTGAACTAGAGCAGCTCATGCACTCTGCGTCCAACCCTCCGCCCCAGTGCATCACACAGTTGTTTCAAGAACTAAGAGCTTTAGATATACTCTATCTACTGATAGAAGAGCAAATGTTGGTCTTTCATGCAAATGGAATGCTTGAATAAAGCAACAGCGTGTCGTGACTTTGGCGATCCTGTCAGCATAACAAGACGGTTGCCCCTGACCCCCCAACATGCCCGCTAGCTCCTTCCGTCCCTCACTGTCTTCCTCTCGCACTCCCCCTCTCCTTCTGCTCTTGTCGGCTGAGAGTCAAAGTTCTCCCTTAATCAGCACAATGCTCTCGGTGGCAGGTGTTAGTGAGCTTTTTTCTGGCATCTTGATCACCCCTCGGGGAGCGAGCAGGCCTCCAACGCTGGGCACACAGCAGGAGATGTCATCGGGAGGAGAGCCACCCACGGCGGCGACAGAATCAGGCAAATTGCTCTCTCCACAGCGAGAGGGAAAGGTTAGGGCCACGGGATTAATCCGAGCTGCGATTCAGCACACAGAATTACAGTTGGAGGTTAGCGAGATGCATGTAGCTCAGCAACAGTAGTTTGCATGAATATGACTAAGTGACAATATGGCTCCAAACAAGTGTAAGGAGGATGTCTGATGAGCAAAACTCCAGATGTGTTGTAAACACAGTTTTGCACATCTTTATTTTAAACTAACCACTTTTTTTTTCTTTTTTCTTCTCTTTTCTCTTTCAAATGCCTTTTTGTTAATCAATGTAACACTGTTTGGTACAAATAATGCAAGGAATTTCCCAATTTTTCCATTTTTTCCCCGTGAACGTTAAACAGATAACAGGCAACCTAGTGCCAAAAACAAGAGCAACAGAGATACAATAATAAGAATAACAATAGTAATAATAATAATACAAAATACAAAAATAAAACTGAAGTGTATCAGGCGAAAATAACGATAATTACGAAAATAAATAAATATTAATAAATGGAAAAAAAAGGAAAGGGGGGAGGGAGGGAGCGGGGGCGTATAGGCTACTCTGCTACTCGGTGGCAGTAGTTGAGGGTCTCTCAAAGAAATCTAGAAAAGGACGCCACAATTTAAAAAAAATATTTTCTGAATCTCAAATTGTGTACCTCATTTTATCCAAGTCCATACAGGACATTATATCCTTTAACCAGTGGGAGTGTGAAGGAGATGAGGAGTCCGTCCACTTCAGCAGAATAGCTCGTCTGGCCAGTAAAAATGAACATTTTAAGACTTTTAGCCTGGAGTTTGGCAAGTTAAGGTCTGGGGTCACTTCACCAGTGGTTTTAAAATATCGGCTGGTGTCTCAAAAATGCAGATGTCCTACTAAAATGGAATACTTTCTGTAATATATTTCACCTATTAACTTGAAGCAGATTAAGTACACATTAAAATGCCCTTAAAACAAGGATAACAAGAAGCTGCATTTGTTTTCAACCTCCACGTCGCTTCCGTCCAATAACATCCTGCTAAAGGCGTTTGCACCTCAAAATTGTACTTCGTGCCCTCGCTGAACCCAGGTTTGGAAGTGCGCTGCTAATTGGATGACTTCTTCATAAATATTGTATGTAATAAAAGCTTTAAGGCCGTTTTTCACCTGAGTAGGTTTGGTAATGACTATTTCCATAAATTAAAGTTGGAAAATTGCATTAGACAAGTGATGTTAATTCCTCAAATATATTCTTAAGTTTTAGCAGTTAATTTCACCGTGCTGGCCACCAGTGAGTTTCAAATGGGAGCGGCAGGATCAGCAAATTAAGCCGCTGCAACAGATTTAGTTAATCAGTCTAATCTGACCCATTTAGTTGAACTGATTGTTACAGAACTGCAGTGACCTGTGCTTCGCTATAAAATAAATCAAATATTTAACTAATAGGGCGTTGAGTGTTTTGGGGATGCATTCGTTTTATAAATATGTTCGAGTCAACATATTCTCCTCTTTGGATCAGCTCAGATTTGTCACATTACTTGCTTCCATGCTGGGCAGAAGGGGGTTAGTGGAGGTTTTGGAATAATCTCCTCAAAAGTGAGGAGTCAGTACCTCTTTAGAAATTGACTTTTACACCGAATTCAGCAGTCACACGGGGAGATTTTTGTCTCTGAAATAAGAGCAGCCATGCAGCCCTGTTTCTTGAAACTGCACAGCAGCTCCGGAATACACAAAAATGACTCAGACACCAACCTTGCCAGTTCCCTAGTACAGCAGAGTGTAGTCAGGCAAGGAAATGGCTCAATTTTGCCAACGCGGAGTATAGAGCAGCCTATCGCTGCCTGAAATGTAGGAGGCACAGGTTGGTGTCTCTCGGATTTTATGATGCTGCGGTGCAAACTCTGCAGACTACACATCCACGGCGCGGCAGTTCTGCTTACAAGGTAAATTACTGAGCTTTCAAAAGTGGTATGAAGAGAGAGAAGCTGATTTGGTGAGCTGCTCAACAGCGTGCTCGCTTTCCTGCAGCTTCTGCTGGAGAGGGCTGCGTCACATTCAGCTATCGAAGTGCGTGCGTCAGCAACGTCGGCTTGTCATGAGGGCTTTGGGGAGAGATTGGTTTCTAACATCCTCTCCCAAAGTGATGCCAGCAAGCCAGGAGGCGGAAATGTGTGGTGATGCGCTCGTCTGCTCCTCAGTGTGAACGGCCCGTGGGTCAGTCAAAGGCCCTTTGAGCGGAGCCGTTCAGGCCCAGTGGGCAGATCTCTCTCAGGTTGTTGTCAATTAAGGCGGCATTGCTGCTCCCTTGAGTGTTTTGTGTGCACTTCAGGAACACTTTAGCCGCATGCTTATCAAAAGTGACCTAAAGGGCGCCACACTAATGACTAAACCTTTATTCCTAAGATCTTTTTTCTCAGCAGACATTTTTGGTGTTTCATGGCAGGAAATGCAAAGGTGAAACCAATTTTGTTAATGATGCCTCAGTTCCATTTAGAGCCTCGGAAAAAGCCACGGCAGTGAGCCGGCATGCATCACACCTGAGCTTCTCCTGTTAGGACACTCTAAAGTGTCTGCCAGGTCAGTCCATGTCAGTTCAGGAGGAATTCAGAAAATATGCTGCTCCACGGCTTCAAAGTGTGTTCAGAATATATATTTTTGTTATTTTGGACCCAAAACTAAGTTCTGTCATTTCTGAATATTTCATATATTTTCAGACCTGTATTCTGTATTTTCACCCTAAAAAAAATTATTTTCAGCATTCAGTATCTGTAAAAAATATAACTCCCACAGCCATGAAATCTGGTGAGGACAAAATTCTCCAAATCCAAATGGTTTAAAGGCTCCAGCAAATGCCTTTTTTCTTATTTATTTACCTTTGAAAAATGCAAAACCAGTGCAAAATGGGTGCTACTGGATTTAGTGTGATGTGCATTTAAATTACAATCAGTTTCTCTGTTCAGAGTTTGTTTCAAATATATGTATGGGAACATTCAGTGTAGCAATATAAGTCTTATATTGTTAATTTTTAACATGAAGACCACATGGAGGCAACTTGTAACTTTGCACATATGATGAGAATGTATATTTGAACAGGTCCACATCAACATTTTGCATGGTCAAAACAGAAAAAAATGTAACCTTGTTTTCCAATACATCAAATTCTAATGATGTTAGAGGCCTCAAAAGTTGTTGAAATGTGCTGCGAACAACTTGGTCTCTGACCTCACTGAACATCATGACTGTTGGAGTTGTATTTCTGGAGATAAAATGGCTTTCCGGGCCTAAAAACATATGAAACACTCCAAATATTTTACTTGTATTTGAATGTTTTTTGGACCGTACTAACAATTAAGTAAATGCTGAACAAAATTGAAGATGGTAGAGCAGCATTGCTGTCTGAAATGACACAGACTGACCGGGTCTGTCTTCATCCCACAATGGAGACAAGCAAGAGAAGATCCAATATAGGTTTTCTGTGCGTTGACATGTTGGAAAACTCCTAGCTATACTGCAGTTTGTTGTCTGCTATGTGAAGGGGGTAAACCTCTATAGACCCACTATGTGATAAGACAGCTGTCTGTGTTGACAGGGAGGCAGCCTGCCTTTGTTGCTCATGCTCAGTCCAGGCAAGACTTAAAGTATGTGGAAACTGCAGCATGAGGGAAATCTGTGTAAAGGTGTAATGGTTTAAATGTTGATCGGCGATTAAATCTCTGAACAAAACCAGCTGTTTTGATTTGGTTTGATTGATGCGATCAGTTTGACGCCACGTAATGTCCTGCATTACGTTGAGACCAGGGGCTGCACGGTGGCTCGGTTGTTAGCACCATCGCCTCACAGCCAGACCTGCCTGGGATCTTTTTGTGTGGAGTTTGCATGTTCTCCCTGTGGATGCATGGGTTTTCACCGACTTCCTCCCACAGTCCAGAGGTTTAGTGATTATTCTATATTGTCCGTAGGTGTGAATGTGAGTGTGCTTGGTTGTCTGTCTCTATGTGTAGCCCTGTGATAGACTGGTGACCTGTCCAGGGTGTCACCTGCCTTCGCCTCAGTCAGCTAGGATAGGCTCCAGCACCCTCCAGGACCCTACAGAGGATTAAAAGTTTTCAAATGCCTTTTTGACAGTTTCGACGGATCACTTCCGTCTTTTTCAGAACGTCATCCAGATGTCGGGGATGACGTTGGATAATGGAGGCAGTGGAGATTAGAAAACGTGCCCCCAGGACAATGAACAGGGATGAGGGAGCCTACAACCTGGAGTACCGTCTTGGAGGGGGGGCCGATCTGACAGCAGGAGGCGTGGTCGACCCGTCAAGCTTGACAGGTTGACCACGCCTCAGTAACATCAGCTGATAAGGCACGTCATCCCCGACATCTGGATGACGTTCTGAAGAAGACGGAAGTGATCCGTCGAAACTGTCAAAAAGGTATTTGAAAACTTTAATTCCTCTTTGCCTGGTATATGAATGAAGCAAAGCTAATCTGTAAAATGGAAAGCAAAATGAACTTCTTTAAGCAACCAAAGCATCATGTCTGCGAAGAACATGTGTTCGGTAATGATGGGAGATCCCAGTGTTTGACAATATCATCCAGCGCCACATCTCTGCCATGGCATTGGATATGAGGGAACAAGTGTTGGACAGACATTGCTAACTGTTCTCAGCTGTTCATGTATGCGTGCAACATTAAAACGTTTGGGAAATATGTTTAAAATTTAAAAAAATAATTGAAACATTTTTTTTTTTTACAAAGTGGAACATACAGTAAAATAACAGTAACCCAGCAGTATTACTAATAATATCAATGATAATGTGTGAGTGTGTGTGTGGCACATCTGTTCGAATTTTCTGAGGCGATGCTCACTTTTCCACACGTTAAAAACAAAAGAAAAAGAATAGACCCCCACCTCACCACGTTACACTTCATTTCACATGCATGCCTTCTCCTAAGTCATTATTTTGTGACTGTCGTACATGCTCAGCCACATACTAGGGTCTCTGTCTGCCTGTCTTCTATATATGTATGTGTAGCATATGAACACAGCCAGCAGGTATTATCAGTGTGGATCCAATGCTGCCATCCATTAAGACACAGCATTTGCATGGCTCAAATATGTGGTACAAAGACATGAGAAGCAGACAAAGGGAAAAGAAATGCAATAATAAGACTGGCCTTCTCTGAGCAGGCTTAATATATTTCCTGAATGCTGGTTTGAAGATGCATTTTACAATTTGAGACATGCTTCAATTTTGGTAAGACGTCATAAATAGCAAACATTTTTCAAATTAGTTCTGATGTTCAATGCCTGAACCGCTTAGAAAATATCCAAAACATCAAAGTCCTTGATAGGGAAGGACCTATACTGTTACACGCTCCCCCTTTTTTTTTCCTAGCTTTGGCTTCATAGCTTGTATGAACCCTCTCGGATACAAGTGGATTTAAAGAAAATGTGGGTCGTGTATTGCCGGCCAAAAAATCTGGAGCTCTATCTCGGGTCTTCCTCTCTCTCTGCCCTCGCTCTTTCCCCTCATCTGCTCTCTCTTTCTAATTAGGTTCTACAGCGAGCGCAGACTGGACAGGGGCCTATAATGGAGCCAGATGTTCGAGGAGATTTCACCCCGCAGGGGAATGTTTTGTTTACTACAAGATGAAAACAACTCTCTTGCCCTCACTTTTTCTTTTGGGGTTGTTTATTTGCAAAAAGCACACTTCCCCTCTTGCTTTGGTTGAATTTCAGATGCCAAGAACCCATTCAAATAGGCAGTTAATGTTGTATATTACTTGGGTGCTACTTGGTTCACAGAAGAACCTGTACGTAAACAGCTATTTATTTATCTTTTGTTCATAATATGTAAAGCACTGTTTTGGATAAATAACACAGTCCATAACATAGAAATCCATAGCGGTTGCATCAGCAGCCAAGTCATTCCTTACCTTCGCTGTTTTTCCCTCATCCAACATAGTGTGACAACCATTATCCAGCTCAACACTTATCACCACAAAATTGACACGTAACCCATTTCTGGGATGATTAATTTAGCTTTGGTGTGGCCTGCTGGAGGATCAGTCTTAATCAGCAGGGGGAGAGAGAAAGGGTGAGAGTGCCTGGGTCTATACATCAGCCTCAGCAGCAAAACAAATGAAGACACTTGGAATCAACTCTATCTGCATCTCAGACTGATACTTGCAGCAGGATTAGGAGGCCAAGTCGATGAGGCTGATGCAGGGTGTCAGTGGCGGCTGTGTGATTGGACAGTAATACCCTCACACTCGTCAGTGTCTCGAGATCCGCTGAGGTTGTAATTGGGTAGTGCTCAAGACTCAAACAACTGATAAGGTTGATTAGTCCAATAGCATTGGAGAGCAGCGCGGGGCTTTATGAGAATCCGGCGGAGATGAGACGAAACTGCACAAGAGGAGCAGAAGTTGATCAGGTCATGACACTGAGAAACTCAATATTTGCATTGCGGATGTAGTCACTTGAGTTAGTCACCAATAAAAAAAAAAAACAGCCCACAGAAAATAAGATTATATCATTTGAACACCTGCAACAATATGTCACATGCAGCTGGTTTTTACTCTGCAGAAATTCAAAAGTCATTGAACTTTATTGAAATGGTTTTTAAAGAGACTCATAATGGAGGAGAAAAAAAACCTGTCCTCAGCTTTGAAAAGTAAGTTGAGCACATCTGTCCTCCACTAAAAAAAACCTCTTTTCAACTCTCCTCAACACAAGCCACACGCCTGCTTTCTTTTGAATCTCACCCACCTCATTCTGGTCTCCGAGCAGAGCGCGCGAGAGAAAAAGCACAATCACATTAGCATGAAGTCAAATCTGCCTTTTGTGAAATGCCAATCCAATTAGCACGTTCTCGTTTAGCTCTCTCTTCCTAAATAGAGGCTTTTGCATCTTTTACAAGGACGATGTGCAGTAAAAGGCACATTTAGTAAACAGTGAAGCCCTCTGGCTTTCCTCAGGGACTATTCGAGCTAGGTGGCTAATGAAACGGGTCCATAAAAGCAGTAGGGGGCCGCGAGAGAGGCCATGTGGAACAGAGGCACACAGTGGCAAGGGGCCTCCTGGGAAGGAGAGCTAAAAGGGAGGATGATCCTTGTCTTTGGGAATGGTTGGTTCTTGAAAGGCAAACTGTATTGATTGTTGATAATTACGCTCACGATTGGCTCTGAAAGGAAGAAACCCCAAATGCACAAGCCACTCTAACCTCTTGCTTGGGACTTTGCATTTGCATTTATGCATCTCTGCAGTCCCTCTTTGAGTTGGTGAAACCGACTGCAGTGTTGAGGCAAAAAAATTCCAGCTGGAGGGGAGATGGAGTCTGGAGGGCATTTCTGGATTAATTGGTGATTAGTCAGGAGTATTTTAAGTCATTTCAGTTTTCTTTTTTTAAATTGTATCACAACTGTGCTGTCTGGTACTGGGACACTGGCAGCAGATCCTTTGGGTCAGGTGGGTTGCTGAGTGGGGCATCCATGGATCAGGCGACACCTATGCTCTGATGCCCAATCAGATTGAGATCTGGGGAGCTTGGATGCCTGGTCAGTGCCTCAAACCCTCCGTTACATTCCTCAAACTGTTCCTGAGCAATTTTTGCAATGTTGCATGGTGCACTGTCCCACTGGGGGAGCCCACTGGCACTGGGGGATGCCATTGCCGTGGAGAGGGTGTGCTTGGTCTGCAACGATGTTTAAGCCTGAGGAACACGGCAAAGGAACATCCACATGAATGCCAGGACACAAGGTTTCAGAACATTGTGTTGTAATGAAAATGAAGATAGCATCTATAGTAGTACACTTCCCAAAGTAAGAAAAATAGAAGGGTTCCAAACAAGGTACAAGGTTAGCCAGATACACTTTCCACCTCCAAGTTGTTGGAGGACTTGTAAGAAAATTAAAAAATGCATGACGGCACCCTTCACTAGCACCTTCGAACTTGTAAGACATTCAGTCATTCAAGCTCGGCAGCCTGAGTTTGTAACGCAGGGTCTTTGGAATTCAGCCATCACACCCTTTTCATAGATTTGAAGTTTTTAACAATGTAATGAGCACTTGAAAATAGACTGACCTAGACCTAAAATCTAGAGGAGTCCACGGTCAATTTGTTGAGTTCAGTCCGATAGAAATAATCACCGAACTGCCAAACTGTGATAAACCTGAATTCTGTTTTAATTATTAGTAGCCCAGTTGGAAGAGCGAGACACAAAGGAGTTAAAATGTAATGCTTTTGTAATCTTAAGTGTATGTGGCATGTGTTTGGTGCGAAGCCTCCCATTAATGAGAAGCTTTACCGTGTCCAACTCTCGCTAAAGGCTCCTGGTCATTCGTATTGAACTTTGAGGTTTTTTTTTTTTTACCACAAAGTTTCTGGAGTGTATATGGCTGGGAGGAAACCCAGCAGACCTCAAATTATCCTCCTCCTTTTTCTGGGTCTTTTCATCATTTCAGCTCTCTTGCACACCATTCCTTTACTCTTGGACATTTTACCCACAGTTATATCTGTTCTCGCTTGCACATTATTTTCTTGCTTTCTTCTTCTCTCCCCGCTCCGGTCCATGCTTCTGCCAATTTCATGCCAGGCCAGTCCTTGGAGAATCACCAAGGGCATTGAAAACAATCAGACAACTCTTCCCTCTCCCAAAAAACAGACCTGAGTTCTTCATAATCAACCATTTACTTTCCTCTCTGTCGCAATTAAGAAGCACTAGATGGAAATTATTTTTAGACATGGCTCTCGTTTCCTATTTCGCATTTCACAGTTCAAGATTATTTATCTAAACACGGCACTGTGCGAGTGTGCATTCTGTGGCCCGGAGCTATTTTCCACATGGGCAACCGTGAAGTCATATTGACACTAAACATATGGTCGGCCCTGTTTTGAGATACACTTGCAGACTCCCAACGTTTCACTTGTCTTAATGAATAATACCACGGTGGATTCTGGCGTCTGGAATCAGTGGAATTTTTCAACAGCACCAACTATGCCTTCATGCATGAATTAACACTGTGCATTTCCATTTCTACATGGTGCTGGGGAACACAACGGTTTGTAATTTCATTTGCAAAATTATGAGGGAGGGACTAAAAAAGAGACCCATCCCGCTTGTAATAAGTGGCCCATTTTATGTTGATTTCCATTCCAGTTCAGCCGAGTACATCCCGGCACAGTAAAAAGATTGAAGCATTTGAGCAAAATCAATGATATTTTACGGTACTAAACCGCCAATCCTCAGTGATATATCCCTTTGTTATTGAAATCCATCTCTTTCAGAGGACCCTGGCTTCGTATCAAGACTGGAGCTATTCCTGTGTGCACTGAACGGAAGAAACCTAATACTAAGTGACAGGATGGGAAATGAAAATAATGAGATCTCATAAATATAGTTTGGAAGACAAACCATCCACTGCTGCTCAGACAAAAGGAGATATTTCGGTCCACAGGCCTAATTTCAGTGACCTCTGAGGTGGTGTAGTAGCGAGAGAAAGAGGGACAAGGGGGTGTGTGCATGAGCAAGAAAGACAAAAGTATATATGCTGTCTTGTTTACGTTTGTGAAGGTCAAATTAAGGAGCAGGATGGCGCGGTCGCTTCCAGCCTGAGACAGCCGAGCAGGAGACAGACAGAAAAGAGATGAGCTCATAGTGCAGTGTTTTTTAATCAGGGACCATCGGACTCTGTCAGAGCTGCTTGTCACGCTGCTGAATTGCTTGGAAAACTTCACACTTTTCTGGGTGAGCAGTATCTGCGATTTTTTTTCGGAATCCAACAAGAGATTTCACTTAAAATCACAAATGTTGTCGTTCAGTCATTAAAGAGCCCGCGTTATGCTTGGTGGTTTTTCCCTTTAATTCAGTGCGTTATGGCATTTAGAGATGTAGAAGTCCATTTTCATTGCTTGAAATGCTGCACATCAAGTCTAGGCCTTTCTTTCTTTACTTATTTCCATCGCCATGTAAGCATCTGCAGAGCCTTGCACCTGGTTTGGCAGGCCTCCAAAGAATGAGATTCCTCGCAGTACGCCGATATTTCCTCAGGAGAGATCTGGGGTCACTGTATGGAACCAGTGCTACCTCGCTTGGGAGACCTGCAAATGGGCATAAGATGGGTTCTTTAAACATCAGGGATAAACAGTGCCCCTTGAAGTATCTGGGGGGGGAGTTGTCAAATATGGAGATGGCTTCCCGGATTTGTGGAAACCTTGATCTGTTGGCAGAACAAGATTTAGGCTTTCGGCTTAATTGTGCATGTGCAGGAGTCCATAGCTGTCCATCGAATACCTGTGTAGATATTACAGTCGTAAACATTGTGGTTAATCAACCAGCCAGCTGACAGACAAACTAATATTGCTTACTTATCCATGTCTAGATGCGACTGAGCGCATGCTTGTCTGTTTTATAAATGAAAGACCGGATTTAATAGGAAATAAAGACAAGAATTTTCACATTTGTCACACTGATTTTTTTTTTTTGAGATCTAAATCCTAAAGTCATTGACCAAGTCTTTTCCACTCCAGGAGCACATTTTAACTTGACAGGCTCCATTGCCAACTGACTTGGTGTTGGTAATGCCAGTTAAGCCTGTATGTAACCGTTTGTAATTAAATCACCAAAATTCAGATTCAGTCATTCCATTGACAGCGTTCAAACATCCGCCCTTCCTTGATGACTTTCTGTGTTTAACGACTGTCCCAAAGTTTCTCTCAGCCAGCCCAGCCTATTGAAATTTGATGATGCCAGTGGATTGTGTTTTCCTTGATCTTGACGACTCATAACTCCGCAACCTTATTAAGGCCGATTAGCGGTTTGTTGAGCTCGCGTGCTTTTGTGTGCATTTCTGTCACGCATAAATCGAGACAAATGGCCTCCTGGCTCGCCACAGTGTGCATGATGTAGTACACACACACACACACACACACACATTTCGCAGCTCTGTAGACTCAGAGCTTGCTGAATAGCTTGCTGCGGCTTGACTTTGGAGAACTTGACTGTTGACTGACTGGCGCAAACAAGAGCAGCAAAGCACAAACTGAAGATGGTTGTTGTTCTTGAGCAAGCAAGTGCTCATTAGCTATGAAAAGCAAGTGGAAGCTAAACTTTTTCTGTCGCCCCAGACAGAAAATCTGCTCATATTCACATGCACTAGTTGGCCTCTCTGTCTGCAGAATCCAATCACCAAAACCACTTAGTTATAAACACCTCGCTATCCCTATTCCCAAATCAATGCGAGAAAAAGCCCAAAAGTCAACACATACAGGTGACATTTTCAGTTTAATTCCACACCCCAACATCAATTTGTCCAATGGGAAAAACTTCTTTTGCAGGCAGATTTTGAAATCAAATTTAGATTTAGTGACAGAGCAGATATTACAGAAAATACCGAAGGAACAAACATCAACAGATAAAACTAGACACGTTCTTTTAAAATCTCAGTAGAGACGTATAATAACATATCTTTTTAATCATCTCTCAATGTAATGAACGATCTACTTAACTCTCGGCTCAACTTCAGAGTACAAGAGGCATCAGTTCGACTTGCCCTCCATAAGTCAACCACCCCGAAACTTCAGAATGACATCGGCCTTGCTCGCCATATGCTTCTGAAAAGTTCCCAGTCACTCCCGTCGTACCTGCTCGGAGAACTCCAATGCCAACAATAAATCCATCTTGCGATGTACTTCTGCTAATTAAGGAAGAACGACAGAGCTGGTGAGGTACAGGTTTGAGGGACAAGGAGCAAACATAAGGGTGCAGGTTAAGTGACAGGCCAGATGGTCTGAGTTTGGAACCAAAGTCACTTTAGCTAGTTGCACTCTTCTCACCTTCCTCTGCCTATACCCTACTGCAGTTGCTGAATTGGCAGATACAGCAAATTATGTTCAGCTTATATGAGGCTGTGCGCTCACTTTATAAGGTTTGTTGGATTGGGCATGAAAATGAGATTGCTGGAATGTGTGATGCTTTATTGTGTACGTTAGCGGCAGATTTAATAGTGTTGAAGCACTGAGTCTGTCAGTAAGGGCTGCCATTTACAACTTCTTCAATTTGAATTCTACCAAAATAAAAGTACAAAATTTGCAAAGTGGGCAATATGCATGAAAGTACTCACGCAGGAAGTGACTGTTTCATTATTACATGTGACAAGTAAGATCTTAACAGTGATGCATCAATGCGAAAGCAGAATTTTACTATCATAGCTGGTTGAAGTGAAGCTGCAGCAGCTATGTTCAATACAAATAAACATTTTAGTCAAATGCTTTCCTAAGCTAGGGGTCAGGACCTCTACGGTGGGTCACAAAATGTATCTGTAGGTTAGTGTGATAATTATTGGGGTGGAGAAAATGGGTTCTGCTCAGGATCCAAAGTCAAAAAGGTTAGGATTCACCACCAGTTTGCTTTTGGAAATACTCAAATAAAGTACTTGACAGGTTCAAAACCTGAAAATACACACAGCACAGGAAGGAAGACAGCACTCATGAGCTCAGGTCTTTTACTTGCGCACAAGGAGAGAACGGACACCACAGCTCTGCAGTATGCATCGCTACAGCATTCCAGCACTCTGACAGTCCTTCTGTCCTTGGCTCTTTTTATTTGGTAAAACAATCATGTGAGTCAGCATAAGATAAGTGTCACTTACACAATCTTAATGGGTCGGTTCTGTTCTTTATGTTCTTTACTGAGAGTACATACAGCTTGGAATGTGGTGATTCTCATATCTTTACAATCATGGTTGCTGACACGTATGGTTTAAAGTCCTGACAGTCACTCAGTGATTACCGAATAAGTATAATTCTTAAAATGAGCACAATTCTTCTAACAGTACTTCAAAAACTGCACGTAATTACAGTGCATGAGTAAATCTACTTGCAGCACTATTCAGTTGGTCCTTTTCATATAAAAACAGCTGCCTCACGCAGCTTGCCTGACTACCTCATGACAAGACGAATAATGGTTGTTTGTTCAATATTCTATCAAAAGTTATTTTCCAACTTGACTGTTCAATCTGTTAACATTTAGCTGGTGTTTCACTTTCAGACACATTAGGGTAATCGCCAAAGCCAAGGCCCCCTGCCGGTTTAGCCCGCAGTGATTATGAATCATGGTTGCTTCGAGCATTTTAACACCACCCTGTCTTCCAGGAATATTTTCTTTCAGATTTATTACTGTTGTTTCGCTCCTCTTATCCGTCTTCCTTTGACTGACAGCTCAGGATGCTGTTGTGAGAGGCAGCTCTCGCGAAGATAATCAAAGACTTTGTGCTCACTTTGATGGATTACTGAAACTAAACTTGATTATGTTCCTGGAAGTTTTTCGTGTTTTAGAGGTGTGTTTTTTTGTTTTGTTTTCTCCGACTGCTGAGAAACGAAATGGCTTAAAGACAAAGGCAGCCTCGAGTGATCGCGTCAACCCTGCCTCCCAAAAGTTACGTTCCTAAACAACTAAACTTCATTGTCAGTTATGTTTTGAAAGATTTCTCCCGGTAATGTAACAGTATGGCGTAGTAGGGGAATGTTTCCACTACAAAGGAGCCACATTAGGAAGCCGACACAGGACTCTCACTGAGGAACCCGGGGTTGGGGCCTTGTCACACTCCCAATTCATCACATGCTGCCGCTTTATCAGGGCATATTTGAATGCTCAGGGTTCCCTTTACCATCATTTCTCAACACACTCTAGTGTGATAGATCTCAAAAATCTGTGAATGTCAGAGATAGATACCGTGAGACTGAACCCAAATTGTTTGTTCCTTTTAGACGACAAGAAGTTTGCCTTGTAAAAAATGCTCAGTGTTGTCAAAGGATGTATTTTAACCCAAACCATAACCTTTCCCTAAGCTTAACTGAGTAGTTTTGGTGCCTGAACTTAATCTAACAGCGAGTGAAAGCCATAAAATCGAACAAAACCAAGAGAAAAAACAATATTGGCTGCAAACATTAGTCTCCTGGATGAAAGTCCTTCTTAATTAAACCCTCCAACCTCCTCAAGATGCTCACCTAAACTTTAAAAACTCCTATTGGCACTGAACATTAGCGCAGGTGTCACCAAAACTGCTTGGTTAGGTTCAGGGGAAAAATATGGTTTGGGTTAAAAAAATAAATCCTTTCACAACATGTTTAAAGCTTCTCCTCCATTATCTGGGTTTCAAGGGTGATGAGTCCCACCCCATCTAGTATATGGTCAGCTGGCTAAAAAGGAGTGACATTGAGAAAGTAGTATAACACGGAGGAAATATGCTTCCCCCTGAATGTAATTGAGACTGCAGCTCAGTTCTAGATAGAGGTAATTTTGGCGAAACAAGGCTTGATAATGCAGAGGAGGACCGTCTAGACAAGCTTGCAAAAAACCCATAATCATGTTGGCATGGTGCTTAAGATGCAGCAAATGGGAGGGCAGTGTCTTTAAAGCAAATGGTCGCAGTGAAAACTCGGCGCGCGGATCAGTATTGAACACTCTCACCCTTTTTGAGCGAGCTAAGTGCATTTTATTGGCCCGAAGTTTGCTTTAAAGATGAAATCGTTGCGCTGTGCTGTGCTGTGCAGTGCGAGCGTTTCGCCGTCCGCCTGGCGAGAGTGATGCCTTCGACAATTCGCATATTCGCTCCCGCGCATATGGGCTACAGCACAGATGGATATTGATGACAGTGCAATACCAATTGGTGTAATTAATGCCCAGGTTATATTGGAAGGACATGGACAGCGATGTGGGCCATTTATCACCAGTGGGCTTGCTTATTCTCGCCCCATTGAGCCATTGGAGTAGGCTGGCTGAGCAGAATCTTAATTGCAGGCTCAACCCTACACCCCCCCCTCCTCCCCCCTTGGAGAACCTGTAGACATGGGCACAAGACAGGAAAGTCAAACAGTAAGCCAGGCCCTTCTCCTCCTCCTTATTTTTCTCGTCATCACTTCAACCAGAGTGTGCAGCAGGGAAAGGGGAAGGAGTGTGTGTGGCGGAGTGAAAAGCACACACACACCGGATAAGTGAGGGGGGGAAACGGGGGGGAGTTCGTCACACGCACGGCAGGACTTAGAGTAGACTACAGAACTCCCGAGGAAATATTTCTTAGCCCTCAAACTGACAGTAAAAGAGGATTGACCACTGCCAAGCCCCAAAACAAACATTTACACTTTTCCTGCAACACACAACATTATGTAAAGAGATGGAGGCACAGAGCAGATGAAGCCTGAACTGCAAAAAAAAAAAGAAAATATTACTTTCTGCCAAATGGAAAATCGACAGGGAGCTTGCGGACTGCATTTACCCCAAATGGTGCGAATGTCAGAGTCATTTTGTGGAAGATGTGCCATTTAAAATGTGTTTCAGCAGGAGAGATCCACACTGCTTTAAATGCAGCTGCCAGCATCACCTGGCTGTTTTTTTTTTTTGGAAAATTCCAGGAGGTGTTCTAGTTAATGCGTTTTTTTTTTTTTTTTTTTTTTTTGCCTTATTTTTTGGATGTAGAGGTTAAGGTGGAGGGGCACGGGGGTTTCTTCGGAGGAGTGCCTAATTGAAAACATAAATGTCAGAGAGGAAGCGAGGCAGAGCGCAGTGGGATGGTAGAGGAGCAGGCAACCTGGGAATACCAACGAGCGCTCATTATTATCGCCGTGTTTTTACTGCGTTGGGCCGGGCGGAAGGGGGGAAAGGACCTGTGAGGGAGGAAGGAGAGATAAGAGGAAGGAGAAAGAGGAGAGTTGACGTGCAGGAGGGAGATGTAGAATGAAGAGGGGGGAAAAAAATAGTGAATACACAGAAGCAGCGCATGGGAGACAGTAAGAAGGAAAACATGGCTGACAGGTGGTCGCAA
The DNA here is from genome assembly GCA_024666655.1 of Dascyllus trimaculatus. NCBI lineage: Eukaryota > Metazoa > Chordata > Actinopteri > Pomacentridae > Dascyllus > Dascyllus trimaculatus. The sequence continues at coordinate 190,681 of JAMOIN010002025.1, forward strand.
AGGGAAACACAGAGACAGATAAGTGCACAAATAGTTGCGCTTATGCTTCCAGAAAGTCTGCTTTCTGCACGTTAATGCGTGCAGGCCAGTCGGACCGTTTGAGCCAGGGAGACGAGCAGAACCCGCTGATGCACATCTCCACGCCCGCATCCCGGCTCTCTTCATTGTTTTTGCACATCAGCGCATCTCTCTGTGTTGTTTTGTCATTAGTTCCCATCTCCAGAGACAAACTGTCTGCTCGGCCGGCAGCAGAGTGAAAAATGCAAATATTTCGACTGCACTCCGCTCCGAGATGCATCGCAAACAAGACGCCAGCAACATCCCTCCCCACCTCCCTCCCCTCTCCAAACCACTTGTGTCAATACAGGGGAGGGGAGAGATATAATGTAATATGATAGACTGTCGACCTTTCTCTGTGATCAGAGGTGTCAATGGGATGATAAATAAAGCGGTAGGCCGGGCAGGAACGCTGACCGTGAGCAATACAGAAGCCCCAGATTTTCCGCTCTTTCCTCCATCACTCTTAAGCATATTGAAGGAAGTTCAGCCTTAACACACTTCCAAGGAGGGGAGAACGAGTCTGTCGGTAAAAAAAAACAAAAAAATAAAGACACTGAAGTTTTAGGTCCTCGCTTGGAATGACAACTGACGGGAGTGCTTTGGAAATGTTACCATCTGCAATTCTTTGTTTACTCGCGCGATCGAAAATTAAACAGCCTAACTTTTAATTTCACATTAAAAGTTGGGCCAGCTGTTCCCAGTCTGTATGCTAAGCTAAACGCTGCTCTCATAGGACTTTCATCAATAACCAGACTTTGGCGTTGAAAAGAAAAAGCACAAGGAATGGCATAATAACAGGATTTTACATTAGAAAACATTTTACACGCAGGTTATGTGACTTTTATTGACATTTCCAGACTTCATTGTAGCTCTGGTTTGACTGATTGGGAAAATCAATGCAGAATTCATAAGGGATTGCATTCTTTCTTTTTTAAAAAACAATTATATTAACATACTGATTGCCACTAGCGAGATGTCAAATAGAATTCTGCTGTATTTTAACCTTTTTATATGTAAATGGTAAATGGTCTGCACTTACATAGCGTCTTTTTCTACCTTAGTGGTACTCAAGGCGCTTTACAATGCCTTTCTCATTCACCCATTCACACACCAATGGCAACAGAGCTGCCATGCAAGACGCTAGCCTGCCACGAGGAGCAACTTCAGGTTCCACGTCTTGCCCGAGGACACTTCGGCAAGTGGAGGGGCCGGGGATCAAACCGCCAACCTTGCGATCAGTGGACAAACCCGCTCTGCCACCTGAGCCACAGCTGCCCATATGTGGTCATCATCACTACTTTTGTTGTAGTGATTTCAGTTTTCCAGATACACATTTTAGAAGCTTGTCTCTGAGTACACATAAACCCAGAGAGAAGTACCCATACAGAGCCACAATGGCCAAAATTATGGGAAATGCATCAGGATGCAACCAGCCGATTAATCATTCAGCTCCAGCCTGCAACTTTATTATGGTAATTTTTGATTCTAATGAAAAACATACCTTTCCGTCTGTTGTCACGCCGTCACATGCACTGTATAAACATTTGTGTCTGTTTCCATGCTTAGCTGAGAGGTTGTGTCCTGCCAAGTACAGAGCCATCTTCATAGTTTGACAAATATGAGCTGAATTACTTGATGAGAAAACACATTAAGAGCTGCACTGATTGTGCATACAGGGGACATCCTCATTAGACAAGCCACTTCGGAAAACACTGGAAAACATCGATGGCAGCAACTTGTCCAGCGCGCGGTAAGCAATAAAACCTACTGAGAGCACTGCATTTTCCAGATACACCACACAGACATTAATGGGCTTAATGAAAGAATGAATGAATAAACTCTCTTCATTTATGTTACGCTTTGTCACAGCACAAGATGTCTAGGAGTTGAGTTGATTCAGTCGATTTCCATCATTTGATCCATTTGTTTTTGGTATTGAGTTATTTCTGCCTTAAGTGTGTTGGGTTAAGTTCTTACAAATAATCCAATCAAGCCAATACATCAGCTTCATGAAACATAGGATTACAACATTGTTTCCTTGTTTATTGTCATTTAATGACAAGTTTCTACTAAAACGACACATCAACTGTCATGACATCGATGCATTTCTCGATTGGTCTTCCAGTGAAAGTGTCAGTAAAAGAAAATGATAACTGAGGTGTAAAGATTGTTAGCTACAAAGCTACCGAGCCATTTACAGACTGTGTGGGCTAAAATGCACAAGAGGCCTGCTTTTCCTACAGAGCAAGATCAGTGTCTACGATGGAATCATGGCTTTAAAATGTCCAAATTCTGGCTTTTACGCCCCAGTGGAACTCCCCATTGCTGGAAATGCATATGCACTGCAGCATGTTCACCACGTGTGGGATGTTCCTATACCTTTGTACAGCTCTGGATCAGCCGTCGAAGTGATTCTCCACACACACATACCCGGACCAACGATTAGTAACAGGAGGAGAGAAAAAGTCCAAGTTCTGCTTTTCTTACAGCAGCGGAGATGAATAGAGGAGACATCTGCAGTGTGCGCTGTGTGTACAATACATCTCTGTAACTTTCTCGCTCCCTCTTCCCCCCCCTTGCGTCTGTCCCCTCAACCCTCCGGCTAAACACGCTCCATTGTATTCCTCATGTTGACTCGCAAGAAAAACTGTCACCAGCGCCGCGGTCCTGTGCCATCATCTGGCGCTTCAGAGGGGAGTGGTGCCTCTGCGTGGTGTTTGCATGTGCATCCGTGGGTGGGCTGCCATCCCTCCGTCTCTGCTGAACTGATTGGCGTGGCAGCGGAGAGAGCAGACACTAATCTCGTGTGCCAGGTTGGAGGCACTGCACGGGCTGCTATCACTTCCACAGACAAACAAGTGACTCTTACAGAGGTAATTCTGCCACAGTATGTCAGGAGACTCAATAAATGACAAAGACGCGGGGAGACTGAGAGTTTTATGCACTTCCTTTGCACAGAGGAGGCGGTGGTCTGACGGAAAGGGTCACAAGTTCAGCATGTAGAGGGTCATAAGTTCAACAGAGCACAGATATTGCCAGTGCAGGACAATGTGTACTTTACTTTCAAAAGCATGGATGGAACTGAAGAGAGTAAATACTAGACTTTACTTAAGTATTTAACATATTTGATTTCATTTTTCCTAATTGGATGAACATGGCCTGAACTTTCTCAGTTTTGTATTCATGGGCTTTGTCTATCTGCATGTCTACATCATGGCTCCACAAGGAGGAATTTAAAAGTCTGATTCTGAGAGCTACAAATCAGTGGAAACACAGCTGCATCAGTCATCAGAAGGTACAACAAACTGTAGTACTGTACCACTAATCAGAGCTGCAGTGGCCATTCTCATAAAAGGACGCCACAAACATTGCACCACATGCACATTCTGGCTGTGGAAAAACAGACGGGCAGGTGCTTCGTACTTGTCACAGTGGTTATTAATGGAAATCAGAGTTTCTGTGACAGCTCGGACAGCGTGAAGGACACCGAGTAGCGCCAACCCTGATGGATGGCATGCAAGAAAAAAAAACTCTTGCTAGCTCTTTGGCACAAAACAAGAGAACGTGAAAACAAGTTTGATGAATGTCAGGATCTGTGGTCATATGAGACCAAGATAAATTTGTTTGATTCCTATGTGGTCCAGCATATGTGGTGTAAACCTAGCCAGGACTGCCACAGTGAATACATGGTCCTGACAGGGAAGCACAGAGCTGTGGTGATACGGGACTGCTCTGAACCATTGGGCACAAACAAGAGGACCTCTCTGGATGTCTGGAACCAGGATGTTGGCAGTGGATCCTTTGGGTACTCTGGCTTGTGCAGTGGGGCCTCTGTCAATCCAACTTGTTCCACTGCATCCTGTTGATGCTTGATCACAATGGGCTGTAGGAAGTTTGAAGGTCAAATCAACATGTTGGTCCATTGTCATGTTCCTCAACATGTTCCTGATTGGTTGATGTTGTTTCCATGTGGTGGGGTGCATTTTCCTGCGAGGTGACATTTGGGATTTCCATTTGCATGAGGGAGTGTGTTTGTTGTGGGACAATGTTTATTTGGGTGTCTAAGTCTCATCAACATTGATGTTAAAATCCAAGGTTTTCCATCAGACCACCACATAGTACCAATATGATCAATGTTATTCACTTCACCTGTCAGTTGTCATAAAGTTGTGGCTGATCGGTGTATAAAACATGTCTCCAAATTAATTATAATGTTGTTTTCCATAGCTGCTGGATGTGCTAATAAGATACTGTCTGCTAACCAACTCATCACTTCAAAGGGTTAGGGTTAGTGGTCATAATGTTGTGGTTGATAGGTATATATACTGTGAAATACAAATATATACCTGTCTTTTATACAATTTGCAGTGATTATTCACATTAATTTACTAATCTGTATTACTCTGTCTCTTTATTTAGGAACCATGGCAAAGATTGGAATGACAGAATGAAGAACCTGTGAGACACGCCCAGCGGAAGGCTTATGGGGTCTACAAGTTCACCCGTCAATCTGATTTACGTCGAAAGGTACTGAAACAACTTTTTTTTACCTGCTCTGAAGTGGTCATAAGCGTGAACAGTTGTCATCTTGGCAAAATATTCAGCAAAAAATGCTTCCTCATTGTGGAAAGAGAAAGCAAAGTCCAGGCTGCATTTCTTTCAGAATGCACTTGCTGTTGTAAAACAGAAGTAAATATATTCTAATGCCTGGTAGTAGTGATTTTCTCTGGCTGTGCCACTTGACTCTGAGCACAAATTGGTGGCAGAAAGGTCATATACTGTACATTAATACGCCTGCTGGGTCCTGACACAACTTGTGATTATGCATGGCGTCATTCTGAATGCTTTATGATACAAAAATATGTGTGTGCCCAACTGGTAAACCTGACTTTGGCTGAGAGAGTGAATTTGTTGCACAGGAAATCGGGAAGTTTTGCATCACATTCTAACAATTAATGTTTGTTTTATTCTATTATTTACTGTAACCACAATTTCCCCCCTGCATTATTAGAAAAACACAGGGTGCACTTTTGTTGCCGGGCAATATGGCAGTCACGCTTCAAATACAAGAAGGAGCCTGGCAATTTTCTTTGTTGCAAAATTGACACATGAATTAAATTTTTTTTTTTTTTACTCGGCTATTCTCGGTGCTACCACAGCACTCTGGTATTAACAGCCACAGTTTTTTAAAGTCTATTAAATCTAAGGCGTATTCTCATTCTCCCCAGTCATGCATACCACCCTCATCCCATTCCCAATCATTTAGAAAGCGCTATAAGACGCTTGTTATTCATACAGGAAAGCTCACAGACTTATATATTCTTTTTTTTTTCAAAGCCAGTGTCATACACTCACTCAGACTCAGCAGCCTTTTGCTCTTGCAGCAATCATGCAGCAAAGGAGGTTAAAGGTCTTGCTCAAGGGCACACTGTCAGCAGTTGTCAGAGGAGTAGTAGATCCCCCTGCTATATGAACGCGCGTTTGAAATAGATGATGAAACCTGACAGCATAAATCCCGAGCATCCCAGCGGTGACACAGGTGGTTCTATCACACATTTTATCACACATGACCCAATAGCAGCAGAGATGGGGACATTAAATCAAGAAAGGAATTGAGGCCCGTATAGGAGAACTGTGTGATTAATAAAGAGGATAGGAGCATGGCTGCTGACATTAGGGTGACATTGTGCCCATAAACATCTGTTGTGTTTTGTCAAGACAGCCTGCTCCCTGGGGTTCCTGCTGCTTAGCGTCATCAAATCCGTGTGGATTTGCTGTGTGTGTGTGTGTGTAGAAATACAGTGTTGCATTACCGTACATGCAAGAGTGAATTTACATGCATGTTGCGGGGTTGTGTGTGTGTGCCTATGTGCAAAGGGGCGTAGCTGTAGCTCCTTCACGCACACATATTTTCTCCTTGAGGGCAGAAAGCAGCAGGCGAAGGTTTTAGTGTAAAGGTCCAGACACATGGCCTCTCACTGGATACACACTCCCTCTCCTCGTCCCATTGGGTGCAGCAAGGGAAGGAGAGTCAGGAAGTAAACAAGGTGGCCAACAGGGATTGTGCGGTACACACTTGGGCTGTGAGTGTGTCTTAGAGAGAGAGAGTGCAGAGTCAGAGCTGGGGGTTGGGAACAGTGATGCTTGTTTTTTTTTTTTTTCCGAATCAGACCTCTTCAATCCAACCACCTTACCGTAAGGGTGAATGTAAGTTCACCACGCATAAAATTAGCATGCCATATTTCCAATGCATGGGAGTCTTGCAACCCCAGTGCATCAATCAGGAAACAACGAGCTGATCTGTAAACGTCACACACCAGCATCTTTTGATGTGGCCCACGCAAATACTGATA